>JAHZMX010005758.1:0-15485 GCA_027743895.1 Seira musarum
AATTATAAACCTATATCACTTCGTTCATAGGTTAATAAATATAGTGGAAGACTCTACGTGGCCCAATACGATTGCAGCCCTGAGTGGACTTAATAAAAACGAGTATAAGAACAGAGTTGGGTGTCGACTTAGAATTGCAGTATCAGTATCAATGTTCAGTACTGCAAAATTTCGTTTGCAGTATCAGTACCAATCCTCAGTAACTGTAAAATTTTGTTCGCAGTATCAGTATCAATCCTCAGTACTGTGAAGTATCGTTTGCAGTACCAGTACCAATCCTCAGTACTTTTCAGTTTTTCCTTCAGTACCAGTACCAATCCTCAGTATTTACAAATGGAGATTTCAATCCCAGTATCAATCTCAGCATACCTATACTCAAACCTAAAATACGAATTCCAGTATCAATCCCAGTACCAGTTTGTAAGAATTCAATACATGTATCGATTTTTTATCTCTCTATCTGTCCAGTATTTCAACAAATGTTTATAAGCACCAGCACTTGACCAGAACGCCAATTCCAGCTTTCTTTTTCAAATTGCAACTTGTTCAACCAAAATATTTTGATTTTACTAAAACTCGACTTCTGACATTATCTTTGGCGAATGCTTTGTTTACCATTGTACATGCTTAGTAAGTTGCCCAAGATGGCAAACGAGTAAAGCCATGGCAGACGAACTGCTGATAGGATTGATTGATTTCATTGCGTTACTTGCGAAACCGCAACGACGAGGTACTGATACTGTGCGGTACCAGTCCCAGTACTTGCATTCTTTTACTGCAATCCCAGTACCAATCCTCAGTATTCAGACTTTTGTTTTGCAATCCCAGTACCAGCTCTCAGTATTGACAGCTTGCATTTTCAGTCCCAGTATCAATCCTCAGTACTTTCAAAAGTTTTTTGCAGTAAAAGTCCCAGTACCAGTACGATACTGGGATTGATACTGATACTGTCAGTATTTTCGATACTGCAGTCGTGACTGATACCCAACTCTGATAAGGTGGCATCATTTCATTGAATATCACAATCACATCACAATTAGACTATACGATACACGACCCGGCCAGACCACAGGAATTCAAATGGCATTTGCATAACAAAACGCTTCTTATGCATGAGGGAAAATGCATTTCAAAATTTTTCTCTTCAAATCTCAATCATACGCAATGTACACAACATGAATTTTCAATTAACCACATTTTAGCAAAAGGAGCGAATTAATACAAAACAAACCATTTGAAAAAGACAAGAAGAAGAAGTGGAGAAGATGCTTCCTCAGTGAAGAAAAAAATCATGATTTGCTGGTGTGCAGTTGCAGTCAGAGATGACAAACGGGACTTTTGTGGATTTCATTAATTACCCGCCTGTGCCTTCGTCCGTAATTGCCATATTGCAGTTACGATTGCAAAGAAGTCTTTCACCTGTGGAAACATAAAATTTCGTAGATTCATGACTTCTGTGATTCGGCCCTGGACTTTCAAAATTGGATTTTTCTTATTTTCCTATGGACCCTTTGATTTTACGCCATTGCCACCCATCATCTTTAAAACTCTAAACGTAATACGTCCCTGCTCTTCAGCTCAGCCGTAGTGAACTTCATCGTGTGAGCGGATTGATTTGATAAGATAGCTTGAGACAAGACGCACATAATAACCTTGACTCAACTTTTTCACGGACTTCCTTCACAAAATCCCATCATCATTTGAGCTCATCATCTTCGTATGAAACAAGCATTAAAATGCTTTATGTAATGAGATGAGTTCTTGAAGTCAAATCATGACTTTACTTCACAGGAAGGTGCAAACGCACTTCTTCTTCTTTCTCTCAAGTCAAAGCCAAGTCAAGTCAGGTCATCTCCTTCCTCCCGGACTCACAGGAAAGAGTCAAGAAAATCATGATCATGACGGAAGCTTACGATTGCAGAAAATTGTGAAACGAAAACACAAACACGCACCCACGGGATTTGTCAGTAGGATGAGATGAGGATGTTCAGTTCATGATCATGTCGTGTTCATGTAAAGTAGTGAATAGTAAAGATATTACGTGCAAAATTCCTCCAAAGCCATCATCATTTCACTCCAACAATCAATTTCAAATCTTGTAATTGTCTTTAGAGCAGCTTCAAGCATGCCAGACCAGGCAGCTGCCTTGTCAATCAACTTCGTCTTCAGTTCAAATCCAAGTCCAAAGCCCACCTTTGAACCCCGAATTTGAATTGCTCAGGGAGAACATAGAAAACAGCTTACAGTTCAAGAAACATGTGTAATGATAATCAGAATCGGAATCATCATTGGTGGTCTACACCACACCAGTCTCATTTCGTTGCATGTGTATCGCTTTTTTCTGTCATTGTCAGAACGCATCAAACCAGACTCGATTCAAGACAGATTGTCAGATGAATTTATTTTTCCCCTAATTTATTCGCACAAAAATATGTAAATTCTTTCGAACAGACAAAATCGATATGACAGTTTTGTCTCAATAATCACTTGAGCAGACACATGAAATCAATTCAGAATTAGTTTGAATGAGAAGATCAACTTTAAAGACATCTCCATCATTTTAAAAAGAATGACAAAGACAAATAAGTCAAAAATTTGTTCCAGTGTTTTTTTCAAAGACTTTCTTAATGCACTTTACAGCCCTCAGATTAATTAGAAAAATGAGTGTAGAGTAATCAGTGCATCCATCACTGGAACAGAAAATACATTTCTTTTTCTTAAAACAAACGGTGATAATAATGATGATAATGATGAGGATGACGTTGATGTAATAATAATGACTGCCCTAAACCGTGAGAACCATTTTTGTATTATCAGGTCTTTTTAGGGAACCACTTTTCTTCCTCCAGTCCAGTTCACTATATCCAGCCAAAGTAAGTAAACTGGACTGGATTGAATTATTTGGTTTTAAACCTCAACGGGGCCTTGTTAAGCCATCACCATAATGATTCTTGTGAGGAGTCGACAACATTAAGGCGTACTCACATCACATCACGCTGCATATGTAATCAGCTTAAATACGGATTTCCTTTCAGCCAGTTTCAGAAAAACTGTTACTGTTACTGCTGCTGTTGTGTGGCAGTTGCACTAAAAAAGCAATTTCCAGAGACGTTTTATAAGGTTAAATATCTTCATGAGTACCTATTCAATGCAGTTTAATCCCATCTTCCCAATTCACTTTTCTTGTCTTGTCACTTTTCTTCAGTTCAGTTCAGTTTCAGTGGCTTCCTTCCCCACAATTACAATTCACAATTATTCTATTTTTTTCTAGTTGTGGTTGTGATTGTGAGTCAAGTTTTTCCCACAAACTTATTATTACCACTTTGCCCCTATTTACCTTAAAATTATTATAGATAATTTGGAGTTTTCAACTTTCAATCTGAATCTGACTGACTTTGTTTAAAACAATTCATGTAAAAAAAACCTGATTTTTTATTTTTATTTAGAACTCTTCCATCTTCCTTAATTGTGGTGCATTTGTTGCAGTTACAGTAATCAGAAACAGTTCCATTTTTACACTTTGAAATGAAAAGGAAAACAAATTATAGGCCACGCAATGCAGTTTAAGCAGGAAACATGTATGAGCTTAAGGTAAGTTTTGGTGTAAAGCGAAGGGGATAATGACTTTTTTAATTTGGACTGGAATGGAACCGAAACCGCCAAAAATAATAAATGCTGGAGATTGAAGATATGATAAGGCTTAAAGTAAAGAAGGCAATTTTTTAAAGTTTTGAACTTTTTCAAAATTGAAAATGTCAGTTAGTTCAATTTACTTGTGACGTTTCTCCATATCCTTAGTCATAATACACGAATAGCCTTGTTAAAAGTGTAAAAATATTTAATTATGATTTATCAAACCAACCAAGCCAAACCTAGCCCAAATTCCCTTTCATCCTTCTACTTCGTCTATAATATTTTCAATGAAGCCCTGAAAAAAAGTGAAGTATCGCGTGTGCCAGTGCCTTTGTCATATGTTACGCAGGTGCACCTACACACAATTCAATGTAATTGGAATACAAGCCCGCACAAATAAAAACACATTAATATTTAATATTCAGTTTAATTAATGAGAAAATTATACAATGAGAATGAGACGAGAGGAGATGAGATGATGATGATGCGATGCAATGAAATGCAATGCCAATTGGCAATATACGATTTTTCTTTTGTGCATGACATCGTTTCCCTAATTTATTTCTATTTTGCATGCTTCACCCTCATTATGAATTTATTGCTCATCATATCATGATCATTATCATTTTCATAATTTTTTAAAAAATTGTGTGTTTTCAGTTTTCGCAGTTAACTGGTTCCCTTTCCCAATCCCCAATTCTGAATGCTTTTATACTTTGCTTGCTTGCGTGATTATGATTTCTGTGACATATCGTCAGAGTCAAGTCGAGCGAGCTGCGAGTCGCGACTTGCGAGGGTTTGACTTTTTACGGCAAAAAACAGAAAAAAAATGAATTATTGAAATAATTAAACGTGAATAATAACTAAAACATTCAAAATTCAGTCAGTCGCCAATTTTAACACATCTACGATTAATTTTGTAAGAAAAATGAATAAAAAAGATTCCCTTTCAATTCAAATTCAAGAGACTTCTGTTCTGTACAAAAAAAGAATGAAGTCGCTGTAATAATTAGCGAGTCAGTCTGCTTGGGTCATCAATAAAAAGGCAATAAAATCAAATAAAAAAATTTTGTGAAATGCCGAAATCCACATAATAGCAATTGACATTTCGCCTGCCGCCTGCTTCATTTTCTTTGGGTATAAGCTCTCCTGCTGTTTTTATTCCTATTTTGTAGGAGACGAGCAGAAAAAAAGAGAAGAAACTGGTGCCCAGTGACTGACCAAATGACCAATTGGCAAAAAAAATTATAATGATGATGAATGGTAGAAACTTGTAAATTCAAACTGAAATAATATTATCGTAAATCTCTCAAAATAATATTCAATTCTCGAGTTTCATTTCATCTCATCAGCTTATCGTTAAGCACCTTAAGGGCCTCTGAAGGCATAGGACGGCACAGGAAGCTTTACTGTAACAAAAATCCTATGATTTTTAATGAGGATTATTTATCTTTAAAATGAGCTGACAAATTATTATGGTTTGCCCAGTCAAAAAAATAACTGAAAAGTAGTGAAAGTGAAGTCACAATGTCAAAAGGTCATAGGGATTGGCTACTGCTCCACTAGGTAAAGCCATGATAATTTTTTTTCTAATGCGCTTTATTTTGGCTTCTAGAAAACGAAATTTTGGTCAAATTCAAATCAAATGAGACCAGGAATGAAAGTGATGGGATGGGAAATAATTGTAAAGTGTAATAACTACTAACCTTAATCCTTTCTTATTTACCAGACAAACAAAACATGACAAGAGGAAATGAGCTTTTTTTTGCTGCTGGGCCAAGCTAGACCAGGCCAGGCCAAGGCAGGCCAAAGGTTTAAGCCTTAAATATGGCTTTATTGTGATGCGGTGTGACTTGCTCTTTTTATGCTTCAGATAAGAAAGATAATAAACTGACAAGACAAGTGCAGAACAGCAGAAGTGGAAAGAAAAATGGCAAATAATAAGATTTTCAACAGAGACGGTAAAAGACCGGACAAAACCGATGGTCTTCTTAGGTTTGGACGTAAAATTCTTCATGATTCAGTAATAGCGTATGGCGTTTCCCTCGTTTTAAACCCATCTATCTGCCCGTTGCAACCCATCATTGCCATCTCTGACCCTCAACAACTCATGTTTTTTAGACGAATATTCAAAAACGGAAATTTTAAATCTCGCCTTTTACTTTTCTTCAGATTTTCGAAGGTGATAGGGACAGTGAATCACATGAGAATGAGAAGAAGGAAGAATAAATGACTTTAACCCTTTTTTCTGACGCTTCACCCAATCCAATAGTATTCCTTCGCTTCTCACGGGATGATCATGATTCTCATTTTTTATTTACGATGGCTGGTACACAGGAAAAATAATCTTAATTTCCATAAAATTCACCCCACTCTACCAGCATCAGGAGCGCATGCATGGGAAAATGTGCCAAAAAACGTCGACGAAGAAGATGAGGTGAAGGAGACAAGACATAGACGCTGCGCTTCTTGCTGGCTTGGTTTTGGCTGAAAGAACTGATTGTGTTTGTGTTATGCTCTCCATCCTTTTCTTCTCATAAATATGGAGTTAGCCATAAATCAAGATGACAATAGGCAATAATATAATGTTTTGAAAAAGGAAGAGAAATAAACTTGCACTTGTGTTGTGTTGTTTGGTTCGAAAAGAAAATGAATTTTTTAGGTGAAAATTAGTTTTCTTGGACGGAGCCTCAAACACCGTCTCACGAACAGAGCAACGCAAAACGAGAGCCTTTGCTTCTCGGCGCAGACTCACCTCAGATGCAGTACTATCGAGAGAGTCAAAGATTGAATTCAAATCTAAATGGCGGGAACATTTAAAACTTGATCACCACTTCAGAGTTGAGTTGATCTGACCTTTTTGATCAACTTCGGTTTTTTCGTCATCCCCCCAAATAAGGGCATGTAAAAGTAGCGACTTCAACTTCAGATGAGAGGCCTGGCTTGGCTTGAACGGAACAGCAAACCAAACCACTAAAAAGATTAAAAGGCTTGATCGCCATTATCATTATCTTCAAGCACAAGTGGAATCGAATAATTGTCACAATTTTACAATCCAAACGCGGCATTTCCCTTGTAATCTCGGTCGGTCGTCCGTTTCGGTCACGGTATCAAATTCGCTTGACTTTATTTGGAAGAAAAAAAGATTGTTTACATTTTTTTCAATTCGATATTTTTTGGATTGAGTTCAAGAAACCGAACCAAACGAAACGAGTCATGATGTGTTGTGTTGAATGAAAAATACGATTTAGATTCCTTTTAAAATCCCTGGCTTAATGGATTTTCTGCGTTTTCTTTCCCCATTCATTACTATTACCCATCCATCTAAAATCTAAAATGCATTTTTTTATCCAGGAAGAAGGAGGGATGCCATTTATGGCATGCATTAAAAATGCATTTTTCGGAAATTCCTAGAAAATACATTTTTGTTTGTTTAGTGGTTCAGTTGTTCAGTCAGTACAGTAGCAAAAAAATAATGTGATGCGCAGTAGCTCTAAAAAGGCACCGCCTTCGAAGTAGTAAAAAAATTCTTTTGAGGAATGTGAGCTTCTTCCCTGATTAAATGGAACAGAAGCGGTGAAAAAGGAGGTGGATTAACTAACGAGACCACAGAAAGAAGTAGAATTAAAGTCGTGTCATGTGAGATGGAATTATGCTTAGGAATTTCCGGAGGTATGAACATGAACGAACGAGCTTAATTAATCAAAAAGTGAGTAGTTGTTATCATCACGTCCTTCTTGATTAAAGTTTTATGTGTTATGTTGCGCGATGCATGTACAATAAATAACTGTCCTTTTCCCGAACCATCTCATATTTATTGTTGAGAAGGTTGACAGTGTAGTTCGATTTTGGTTAAGTTTTCTGTTAAGTATTGTTAAAATATTTCTCAAAATGATTTTAAAGCTAATACAAATAGTTCGCTTAATTCGAAAAAAGCTATCAAATCTGATGATAAAAATAAATACTATTCGTTCTAGCATTCCTGGAGAGTCCTTGAAACTCTTAAAAATGACAAAACTTTCAATAATACTTTTTTGGCTAATCAATTGTTCTTATTTCGATTTTTAAACTTTAAAAACATTTATTTCTTTTAAAATGATTAGTCTGCATACCATCATAATTGGAATTACTTCAAACATTTAAAAAACAAGTATTCTTAAATATCGCGCAGATATAAATGGCCAGTTAAGCTACATTGAACTTTGATCAAGATCATAATAATTAACGGCCTACCTGATCAATAAATACCATTCTTCCACTATGCCGTATAGATTAGAGGTCTGTAACTGCAAGCGTTTTTCAAATCAGTGTGGAATGCATTTATGCATTCCGCCTGCTAAATATTTTTTTTACTCCTTTTGCTCAGCCCATATCTCATCTCATCTTTACTTTCTTATGCAAATTAGTGGCATTTTTTTAAAAACAAAGCTTGTTTCTTGTTTGTTATTACTATTACAAAATCTAGTGGTTTGGTTTTGGTATGGGATCCATTATCTATTTCTCAACATCAAAAAAACGAGATGGTATTTATGAAATGATGATCTTCTTCCCTATTTCATTGCCAAAAGGGAAAAAGCTTGGCCTGAAGATCACGTAGATTCGTAGATGAGTTGAGTCTTTGCGCATCCTGCGTCTTCCTTCCTCATTCACATTCTCAAGCATTTAGTAAGGCTGAAAGTTTATTGACGTAAATAAATGGTGATTTTAATCACCATCCGATCTAATCTTCGCTTCTTCTCCATCTACAGATGATGATGGCGATCCATCAAAGAAAAATTATGAATTTTTTTCTCTTCCTTTTTGTTTTATCATACCTGATCTTCGCACTAACACCGACCAGACCTGACTAGACCACAACGCAAAACTCATCGTCAGGTTCAATTCAGGTGGATTGGATTGGATTGTAATAAGCCCTAAACTCGACTACCTTTTTTTTATTATTGTTTCTCCAATTGTAATCGATGGAGGATCCTTTACTTCTTTTTCAGGTTGATTTGCGAGGAGGAATTACTTAAGTATGAGGAGTCAAAGAACTCGGAAAATTTAAAAAAAACTTGTACTTGTACTAGTACTACCTAAGTACTTGTTTGGACTTAAACTGCTGCCGACTGCCGAACAGTTGTAGTTGTAGTTTTAGTTTAGTTGTCGGCCCAGTATTTTTGCTGATGGATCATAAATCTTTTCCTCCTCTTGGACCCAGTATATCAGTAAATGTAAAGGAGTTGGCCGTTTGCTTTTGCGATTTTTTTTGGAGGAGGAGGGACATAATAAAGTACTCCATGCATAAAGCCGTGAATAATTTTTTTATTTGTCAAGTATTTCATGTTGAAATATATTCAAAATGAACCGCTTCTGGTTTAATGACACATTGCATTTAGCCATGCATGTAATTAATATTTTAGCCTTTTTTGGTAGTCGTGTTGGGTCAATTAAGCAATAAGGAAACTGATTTGGCAGGATCTCGTGCCTTGCAATTTCTCAAAGTCTTTTTTGGAGAAAGTCAAAAAAAGTATTCTTTTTAAAGACTGACCTCATCATCCCAAACACAGGGCTTCGAACCTACTCCAATCAATGCTAAACTCTCGCCGTTAACACCAGAAAATTTTCCATATTCCCTCCTTCCTACTTATCATGGTCTAAGAAAACCTGAATCCCTAAATGCCAAATGCAAATACTTTTGAATAAATACAATTGACGAGTAAACTATAATTGCATGATTCGGAGAAACGCACATCACACATCTCCTCGTCATCATCGTCAGCTTCAATCAAAGAAATTGAAGTGAGAAGATCAACCTATAATTTTCATTCTTTTGATTTAAATGGCGAATAGGATCCAATTATTTGCACAAGTCAAACCTCAGCTAAAGCCTTTGAAGTATGTAGGCAAAGCGATTAGTGATTATGATTAGCATTTTCTCTCGCTGACTCGACCGAATCAAGTCCATCGTATAAGGACTTAGAACAACTGTTCCCTTTGTTAAGTAAGCCCACATAAAATGATTGATTCTTGACTTGATTGTTTGAAATCTCTGAAGAAGCTTTTTTTTTTGCAGATTTAATCCCAATCAAATCGAACGCGTAGTAATAATAAAAAAATGAGGGATTATCTTAGAAAGAAAGAAAGAAGAAAGAAAGAAGCACATAGTCATTAATCCTACATTTTTGCCGTCAACAATAACATCGCATCTCACAACTCTGATCTCGATCCGCCTTATAACGTTAGCTGACGCATGTCAATATCATCAGGATCCTCTTTGAGCTTCTACTACGCTGAAGAATCTGATTCATCAGAAAAAATGAAGATTATCATTACTCCCCATCAACTATCAAAGCTCATCTGCTTTTCTCCTGAATCATCCCAGTAATCTGCATAAGTAATAATAATCAAATGAATACATACAGCCATCGCCATTTCGAAGGAAAGGAAGAAAATGCACTGCAATCATAAAAAAATATTGCCAAACCGAGTCCCAGACCAGAAATGAAGAATGCCTTCTGTTTAGTTCTTTTCTTAGGAAGACTTGGTTTGGTTCAGTTTTTGTCTCTCGGCTCAAATTCGTTTTTGGCAGTGAACCTGCGTACATAATGTAATAACTTGTGTTGCGTTGCATCTGCAATAATAAAGTCCCAAGTCCAAGAACACATAATCATAATCTTTTTTCGCCTTCAGAGAAATTCTAGAGTCCGCATTGCATATGTTCACGAAAAAAAGGTTTCATTTAATCTCGGAGTAGGTAACTTGTTTTTTTATTGCCTTACTTCTTATTTCACTTGCACAGAATTCCTACGAAATTGGATGTTATTCGTTGGTTGCTGTACTAACTCATCAGAGGTGATAAACAAGCTGGGTTTGGGTTTCACTGGGAATCGGTCACTTAAATTCGTTATTTGGTGCCGCATACGGGCTTTTTAGTGACCACTTGTCCGTTACAACCCATTGCCACCACTGATGCCTTAGTTGTCGAGTAATAATGATTGCCGTTTCATTAGCATTATTATAGCATCTTCGTTCTTTTTGATTGGTTCTTTGGATTTTTGGGATTTGGGGATACCAGGAAGTATTCCGAGATAATACTAGGGTTTTGTGATTGCTGCTCTAATTTTTTCGCAATTTAATCCAATGGCCAACAGCGGCGGCAGATGCAGAAGTATTGAGCTTAAGGTCGGATTTTGCCTTTTCAATTTCTTTTCGTTCTGGGTAAAAACAAAAACATGCCATGACATTGATCATGATTATTGAAAAGGAAGAGAAGAGATGTTGATGATGCGTCCTGTCTTTTGGCTTGACTTTGGAGAAAAATATTATGATTCATGAGCACATGCAAAGTCAGCACTAGCACAGCAGTGACGATGATGATAGCGATGTATTTACAAGGTTCGTCTTTGGGAGTCTTGAGGAATCATCTTCTTCTGAATCTGAGTCAGAAAGTGATTACCTGTTTGTTTGAGCGGATGCAGCAGCCGAGCTGAAGATCATTTTCGCTGATGCTGATGATGAGCAAAACTTAATCCTTTTCTTTTTCTTTAATGATGATGCAGAAGGGTTAAATGCGGGAGCTCATCGGAAAGTCATTAAGCTCTGCTGAGGCATATCATTACCCACAATCATAATCATATTTTTTCCCATCTTCGCTTTCAATGCATTTTTTCTTGTCCTCGTATTTACCGAGAAATTAATTTTTAGAAGAAAAAAATTATTCCGGTTTTATTTTTTTCATTTTCAATTTCAATTGCTTCATCTTCAACTTGGCGATTTGACGTGACCATTATGTTTCGTTTCTTGTTTTCCTGGCTTGGCTTTGTGTTCTAGTTAAGTAGGTTATTTTAAATAAATCTGAATAAAAAAGTCAAGTTTTCTTGGCGTTATATGGTCCATTAAGAAAACATCATCATCATCACCAACACCATCAGCTCATTCAGCACAACTCAAGCAAGTAAGTAGATCTGATAATGTGAACCAGCAGACTAGCAGTCTTTTTGAGTTGACTAGGATGCATTGGAATGTGTCATCAAGCCACTATGGTAAGTTGTTTTTTTGGTTGCGTCACCTACTTTTTACGTTTTACAATCTGCAAAGATTGCTTACTACAACTTACACACTTACGACAATGACAATGAACGACTAACGACTTAATTACTCACCTCACCTTACTCCCTTACACAACATCACATCACACAAGAAGAAACTTGAATTATTGTTTGAATTGTGAATTCGTGCTTTTATGAGAGGATTAGCTGACAATGCTTTTATGGATGAATCAAAATGAGTCCGAGGACCGACAATCACAATCACAATGACATCCTATCGTCACAATTCACAAAGACATGTTTTTCTACGTGACTAAATGTCTCCTAAAAGGACTTAAAAATTTTTCGTTGGAGGCGGAGGTACTGTAACAAACTATTTGTACAAATACCATAAATGTGCGTGTGTGTGTGTTTAGCCATTCATAAAAAAATAAAATTCCTGAGAAGAAAAATATATTGTGATTGTGATTCTTAAATACTAAGAAAAACATCTTGTATTTTTCATGATGGATTATTGCTTGATGACGATTTAGTTTGGTATGGGAAAGGGTGATAAAGTACTTACTTGGAATGCTTCACTGACCATTGACCACCTCAGAGTCTAGCCGATCCTTTAAAATGGAGTGGATCGGATGGTGCTATTTCTATGTGAGTCATAATGCATTCATGAACTGCTTTGCAGTCAAGATGTAAAGTTCAAGATCTCGGGAGAATTCTCCATTTCATAGATTGCCGAGGTAGATGACGGGAAAGTTGATAAATTAAATATTCGAAACTAGAAAATTCTTAAATTTTGGATTTGGATTTAAAATCAGTACATTTACTTAATTGCATAGCTTTAGCCAATTTTTTCGACATCCTATTTTCATGTGAACATCGCGTCCAGTCGGCATTTTTGAACAGTCAACGGAATTTCATTAACGGCAGATACCAGCTCCCTATCGGCAGTACACGGTCACCAGAACGGGCACTATGTTTAAGTGATAAAGTAAATTGATGAACTTATTCCAAAATCATCCAGCAAAATAAAATTTAAAACTAACCCTCTCCCACCCTTCTCATTCATGATTCATTACAAAAAGCGGTCATTATTCTTATTATGTAACGCAATCCAATGCAATAACTTTTCTTTTTATCTGATGTGATGTGATGTGGAGGAGGAGAATTTTTCGAGAATTCAACACAAACTATTCAAGAAGAAGAAGAATGAGACAGACAAGACATAAAAATAATTCACTTGTTATCTCAAACATCTCCAAGAAGTAATTTTTTTGCTTCTCCCTAAGCATGTCGTTACCCTTCATAAAAATTACACAGCATTGCATTGTCTTGGCGTGTGCTTCGGTTTCATCTGCGCCAGGCCAGGACAGTCATTTGTCGGCCGTACCTATCATAAAAGTGACAAGTTAAATATGGGCGCTTGCCATTATGAATATTAACGGTCAAAAAAGAAAAATGAAAAGGAAACATCGCATCGACATCTTCCTAATCATCTTTCAGGTTCCCTAGATGGATGAGTCAGTCAACTCAACAGTACTTACTTTCAGTGGGACTTGAGCCAGCTCAACTCAGGTGAATAATAAAAAAAATCGTGAATCGTGAAGCATGTGCAACTCAAATTCTAAATGACTCATCTCATGTACCAAAAAAATCGTGTGGATTGGAAGTTTAGTCAACCCATCTCCGAAAAATTACATTTCCCCTTCCTCTCTTTCATTCTACCTACCTGTTTCAATGAGTCTTCCGTGATAAAGCAAATCATGAGCAGATGGTCAAATGGGCCAAATCCTCCAAACTCTAATTCAAATCCAAACCAATCGCAATGCAATCGTGCCTTGTTGACAGGCTGAGTTCAACTTCGGTTTTTTGCATTGATTCTGTCTGATTCATTCATACAAACTCTGTTAAAATGATGATGATAAACACTAAACACGACTAGTCAAGTCGAGTCATGTCAATTCAGAGTGAAAAGATTAGATTTGGTTTGACTAGAACCAGAGCAAACAAAACAAGGAAATCTAGACAAAGAGGAGAAAAGCCCTAAAAATCTCATGTCATGTCATAGTCATGCCACTTTACTTCTCATTCACTTCATTTCACAAATAAAGAGATTAAGAAGAGGTTGAACCGAGAACAAATGAATGACTTTTTATGCACCACTCCACCTACTAAAAGGACTAATTGCATTTGTATTGTAGTCGTGACTCAGCTCTCGAACAAAATTTGTTTTTCTCGTAAAAACAAATACAAACAAACAAAAAAAATATATAGGGACAAAGAGAAGAAAGAAAAAAATGTGGAGTAGAACAGACCAGGAATCGATTCGGGTGGAGGGTCGGGTGGTTCTCTAGAGCATAAAGTCAATTCATTTCGTTTTGTCCAGTTCATTTTATGTTTATAAAAATCTAAGCAAACGCAAGTAAGTCAAAATGTGACATGTCGTATGAATTTTAAACTCCACATTTTTTCATTTTTATTTCATTTCAAATGCCTGGAATTGGGCTGGTCCTCTGATGAAAGGCATTTGATGTAGGTTACGAGAAATGATTTTATGCTCTAGCTTGAACTTAATTCGGATTGACATGGCGTGATGACATGACAGGACAGGATGATTCTCAAAACTTTGACATTTTTTTCTTGAAAAGCTTTCATTTCAATTGAGGTTTTTTTTAACTGAAATGCACACTGAAAACCAGAAAGGGAGATGAAGAGATTTCCATGAATGTCTAGAATTCTTTAGATTTCCCACTGACCTTGATTCTTATTGACTCAATTACAATCACATTACAGTATAGTCACAGTTGCAGTCAATTATTATTGACAAAGGAGTAGACAAATAATTAGAGATTTTGCGCATATCATCATGATGACGATGATCATGAAATTCATTTTATCTCAAGAAATTATCTCTTACACGAATAAAAATCACCAGAAATATTTTTATGACTATAAAAGCCTTTAGTGAGCATAATATCCCCAATTATAGCGATAATTGATGTTGTTGACATTGAAAAGGAATTTTTTTATTGGTTCTGTTCCTGAAATGAAAGATTGTGATTGTATGATTGAAAAAAAGACTTATGACTTTGGTTGTGGTTGGTCTGGCTCTGGCTCCGACTCTGGTAGTATGCCAATATTTAATATTCCGTGTGAGCGATAATCACACCAATTATTTGTGAAACTCCAGTCATTAAACGTGATTACGACTTCTTAAACGCTGGAAAATTATCCGTGAGTGTAATGAAGTGAGTGCGAGGGAGACTAATCATTTTTGGCATGGAATAGTAAATAGATAATCTGCATAAAAATTCTCTTGGTTTGGGAGTCGAAGTTGAGGAGAAGAGATTGCCGTACTTCTATAATTGGTAGTCCCAATCGGGAACACGATTAGTTATGGTTAGGCTCATTAGTTTTAACCAAGCTGATATCTTCCACGTGGAGTGTGTGGGATTTACAAAAATGTATTGGTAAAATTGTCCATGACTTTAGGGAATTCTTTACTTTCAAAATTTAATTCAGCAGTGTCAGCACCTTCCGAATTTTTAAACACCGCTTTATAAAATTAAAGATTAAGTTTTCAAGCTTCAATTTTCTTGTCTTTCGCATTTTCCAGGAAAATGATACCTAGTCATTCATACAAGACATTCCAGAACCAGAAGTTTTTATTTGGTCAAGTCAAGACAAGCCACATTCTATCTTCTCCAGTTTAAAAGTTCTACTCAATTCCGTACAAAAATACTGCATTTTTATTACGTAGCTGACGTCATCAGCGGAGTATTGGTTTCGATTGGGTAGTCTGTGTGTGTGTGTGTCTGTGTGTCT
>JAHZMX010005759.1:0-81866 GCA_027743895.1 Seira musarum
ATGCAGGAGAGCCGAACATTGGAATGAGAAAGGAGGATGAATGTAGTCGTGTTATGTTTTGTTACTTCGTAATGCTTACTATGCATGTAATGCAAGTGAATGGAACATTTGTGGCACTGTTAAGCGAGCGAGAGGATGGATGGAAGGATGGAAGGAAGGAAGGACGGAAACCGATGGTAATGACAGTACTCTTTAGGAGTATCTCCTAAAGACTAATAATAACGCTTGTTGAAGTAATAAAAATAACTACAGGATAACAACTTCGTAGTAATATTTTTATCAAAGTGAAATGGTTTCTAATTTCATGAATTTGCATAATCGATGTGAAAGAACGATACATTTTGGACTAATCAAATTGGAGTAAAAAAGCAGAAAATGTAATTTTGGAAAAGTTGAACCCAAACAAGCAAGCAAATAAGCAAACCCAACGTTTGAGAAAGCGCACGAAAAGCCTCATATGTCATTCATATGATTTGTCATTAATGACGGTGACGTTTCGTCGTCCCCCTTCGCCATTGCTTTTTATTATCTTATTATTATGATTAGACACGTAGCTGACTGATAAAAACCTAATTGTAAGTGCATTATTAGAACTTTCGAAAAAAAAATTGCTTCAGAGTCTACTTCACCTACTCTCATTGAAAATTCTGCATATGAAAATGAAAATAAATAAACCTGCTAAAACGGTTTTTTAGATTCGTAACTGATGATATCATGAATGGTTTGAAAACGGTGGTGGTAGAATTTTCAGAAATTTGCCTAAATTGCCTAGTTTCGATTAAATTAAGTCTAATATATATGTTCTATAAAAAAAATGACCTGTAGGAGTTCTAATTTTTATGAAAACGCAATTCCTTCTTTCCTTCCTAGGAACAACGTCATCTCCTTATTGTATGTCAGGCAATCGTATCGAAAGACATAACGGACACATCATAATCAATACTCGCACGTAGCTATGTAAAAATTGTTAATTTCAAAGGTTCATCATCATGTTCATCATCATCACCAATCACTATCACCATTGGCAATAGAAGCTAGTGTGAAGCACGATATCATGATATGATGCGTCAGAAACAACGTAAAAGCTACCCCTGATTTGCATTATCTTTTTCAAATATTCAAATACATAATTTAATTTGTATGCACTAAACTAAGCAAGCAGCCAATAATAATCCAAGTGGGCTAATGACATGAAACCTTCCATTCCACGCACGTCCACGAGACGTCTTTTTTTATACTCGCAACATTAAACGGACAGGCACACTAAATGAACCCTAACGTAAAAGTTCACATTGAGACCAGAGGGAAAGCATTCGGAGGTCAAACCTACCTAAAAAATTTGAACTCTAATGCGCCTTCTCGTACCTTTTTCCTTTTCAACTCTAACTACGCAGGTGGGAATGGGTATATCACCAATACAATCCAGCTATTCGAAAACGTTGAACTTTCGATTTGAATGTGTTTGAATTTGCTTTATGATGTTTTGCTTTCTTATGGCAACGTTGCCCATTTCATTGTCTTCCATTTTCCATTAGACATTTCACCTTTTGTCATTTTGATTTTGTCGAAGAATATTTAATTCCACTAATTTTGCAGAAAACGGAATAAATCTTATTTGATTTTCATTTCGTAATTAACGGAAAATTAATAAACTACTGCACCGTCAGGATTCTCTAAGGTAATGGAAATATTTCGTTTTGATTGAATATTTAAAGGTTATCATTGACCAGGTGGTTTATATTGTTGCATGTTACAAACACTTGTCGATTTATCGTTAAGTTTTTAATTTATTTTAATATGAATATTTTAAGACAATGGTTTACGAAAAGCGACAAGTGTTGAAAGCTCAACAGCTTTTAAGCCCGAGGGCGGAGAGCAGCAACGAAATTGATGTTGACTCTTGTCAACACTGCCAACGGCCAAAGGTGGCCGTTAAATGCATGGATTGTGGGCATTTGTCGAAAAACTGCCGAGTTAAAAAGACTTGTCCTCATGGACACAAGGTGAGTGATTTATTTTACTGACTTTCTAATGGCACGCACGCATACACTGGTTTAGGAAGAGTAAGCATGAAATCTGTTCTCTCTTCTTTCCTGGGCACAGTACCTTTTTCTGATGGATTTAGAACGATGCTCCAATTGTCGCAGCCCGAAAATCACTGAGGACAACGACTTGTCACCTACCCCTACGCACAAGTACTCGTTCGAACTGTCTAAAGGTCTCGAGGGTCTGTCGTTCTTTGACCGCGTTGCTTCCATTTCCGAGGCTTCGGAATCTACAAATAATTCTATGATTGATGATACGAATGGACCCGCGAAAGTTGAAGAGGTGAAAGATGAAAACAAAACGCTCCAAGTGTTCAAGGATTCTGAGACGTCTCAGTCTAGCTCTGCTGCAAAGCGTGAAAGGGATATCAATGCTAATTTTGCAACGCTCAGCGGTATGAAGGGAAGAGGTCGTGGTGATCGGGCGAGGGACAGTTCAGAAAGCTACCGTGCGGATTGTAAGGAGACTGAAAAGAAGGCTTCTGCTCTGAAGGCTTGCATTTGTAACAGAGGCAACAAGTTGATTGTTTGCAGGGAGTGCACCTGGATTGAAATAAATGTCAAGAAAAACATCCCGTGCCCAGCTCATCCTGGGGTAAGTTTTGGATCTTTAACATGCGATTTATACATCAACTTCTTCCTCAAACGATTGAATTGTGAGAGCTAGCGATTAAATAACTTTGATCTTTCTCTTTTTTTATGCAGGTGGCAACTGGAACATTTGATGCTTGTCCGGATTGTAATGCTCCAGCTGCTTCATTGGCTGAGTACAGTTACGGAGAGTAACTTGTGTTCCCTAGTTTTTATTGTTTTTAGATCAACACAAAAGTAGATTTTAGCCATTTCAGAGAAATTATCATTATCGTTGCTGAAAACGGTTTTAGCAAGTATCCGAATTTAGTGTTTAGTCAATGGGTTTACCCCGTTAGCATGATATTCAATTTTGTTGAATGTTTCTAGTTCCTTTCAGAATTTTGCTTTTAATAACGTACTCTAAAATTTGCCCAATCTAACTAAAGGAATTCGGTGTTCGAAAGTGTCGTTGTTACTACATACTAATTTAAAGTTG
The DNA here is from genome assembly GCA_027743895.1 of Seira musarum. Classification (NCBI taxonomy): domain Eukaryota; kingdom Metazoa; phylum Arthropoda; class Collembola; order Entomobryomorpha; family Entomobryidae; genus Seira; species Seira musarum. The sequence goes on from JAHZMX010005759.1 coordinate 3,115, forward strand.
CATAATATGCTATTTGAATTCCTCTATTGTGCAATTAATATTTTTGTTGCTGGATTTGGTAATCTTTAATCAATGAGCTGTTATGAACGCTATATTATATGAAAGTCTTATCAATGAATTATGTCACAAACTAATAGTAATAGTAATGCATGTAATGAAATCGTAATGGAAAGTGCATATTTAGTTCCGGTTCTTAGCACTAAAGTGTTGTAACTTTTGTTCCTACATATAAATGAAATAAACATGGCTAATTAAGAGTTATGAATTACAAATGTTATGTTTGTCCACGTTTTTGTTCGTTTTGCACGCTTTTCAGCATTTCGTCCATGTATCATCATGCATTACATCCTTAATCGCTTCAAAATCCAATCAGTTTATTTTTTAGGTAAACACAACCTATAAACATGTTTATGGATCAGTACAATGTAAAATAATTTTAATCATTCATCTAATAAATAGTTTAGGTATTATCAATATTATCATCCTATAACACACATACATATTTAGGTAATTTAATATGCATTATCTTAAGATGTGAGCTAACTATAAATGCGTATATTTACTGGTCTCTGTTGCAGATCTGAAGATACATTTCTTTTACAAATAAGTATCTCTTTAAATTTTTAAATAATACCGGAGTAAAATGCCTTGTTTCAATAGAGTCAATCATTTATCATGTAATCACCATTTATTATTACTTATTCACTTATATTATTTCTAATTTGTTACAATGCAACATTAAATATTTTTCGCCCTTCATTCTGGCTAATGTGCATTTTATATGAAAGTACAATTCACAATGAAAACATTTTTAAAACAATTACATATGTATATACAAAAAAAGGAAGCTTCTTCGTCTCTACTTTGAGAAATACTTTACATACCTAATAGTATTGTATAAATAAGTAATATGTAATGTCCCACTGGTGCTAATAAATTTAAAACTGACAATTTAATTTTGGTAAGAATATAGAAAGTGAAATTATACTAACGAGGCATCGTTCGACGACGTAGTCGTGGAATCACGTTTGAGTAGGACTTGTGCTTAAAAATTTTTGAGTAGTAGCCGTGAGACGTGGAATATCGGCATCCTGGAGGCAAATAATATGCGTAATGAATTGTCCATCGTCCAGTCTTCAAATTAGGGCAAATGACCATATGTAAACTTGTCGAGCTGGGTCCATTCTGATACGCATTGTCAGCCATTTCGTAGTCTTCAGTACCTTTCATACACAACGGAAATAATAGGTAGTTGATTAGTTAGAGTAAGTAAACAACTAATTTGCATATGTTTCGTAATGCCCCTAACAGACACTGTAAAAGAAAATTAATTTACTGACCATGAACTGTCACAGTAAACGAACATCTCGCTTTGTTTCCTTCTGCATCCCCAGCAACATAGCTAACTAGGTGGTTTCCTCGAGATAGAGCGTGACCTAAAACATGGAGAGATTGGTTTGAAAATAATATTGCAAAGCAGTAACAGTTCGAGTAAGTTGGGGGCAGGGATGTACTAGCTCACCTGGGGAGTGACTTTGCTGAACATATTGAAGTTTAACGTTATCACTGAACTTTGGTTCAGACCACCAAACTTCTCGAGATCCTTCCCCGGGCGCCAGTCTTATTTCAAATGAAGTTGGACATCCGTGAACCCGAGGGGCCTCACGATCTACATAGTTTCAAAATAATTAATCTTCATAAAGTAATCATTTCGTAATGAAACTAGATCTACGGAAATGGAGAGACAAAGAGTGTTCAGTTCTTCTCATTTAATTACCAACAACATGAGTTTTAAAATGACATGTGGCCGTGTCATTGGAAATGGGGCTGCGTGCGATGAAAGTGACTTGTGTTACTCCAGGAGGAGCTTCCCACTCCAGATTTTTGGCCCAAGGCGGAATCGCTTCAACATACCTGAAACGTAAAACAAGGCGTGGAATTCAAATTACACGGGTAAGCACTCAAGAGTGAAGACAACAATGAGCTGAAGCGATTGAAAATTCAATCAAGTACATGATCTTCATCAAAAAGTGATTTTAATCTGGTCCGATATGAAAATGTGAAAGAGCTTCTCGTCAGTCAGTCGTGATCGTGATCTCAGGATGAGATAGGATGCAAAAAAGGAATGAAAATATTGAGCTGAAAGAAGTCATGTCATTTTTGACACACGTCGTTGTCGTCGTCGGCAGAGATGGTATATTCATTTCATAATAATAATAAAAAAGGAAAATGTCCAATAAAGCCCACATGAAAAGGAAGAACGCTTTCATAGTACATACCTGTACCAATCCATATTTGCTTGCGGTTGCGGTATCTTGACATAAGCCGTAGACTGTCCAGACTGCAGGTCAACTTCAACATCGGACGGACAATGAATGTACGGACGAGGCGTGGGAGGCAACTTAATGCAAAGCGGATTATCTTCGGGAAACCAGTGAAATCCTCTTGAGCACGTTCTGATTCGTCCATTTTTAGGATAAAATCCAGCGGAACAGAGAACAAGACACTGGGAATTTATGGGCACGTTGTCAGACAGACATGTGTCAGGAAACAAAGTGCCGTGTTCTGGTGCGGGCAGGCGGGCGCAACTTGTGGAGACGCACGTTGACCTCGATGCCATCTCATAACCTTTCCACTCTCCATCCTCTGCACATGTAATCGTTTGATGGTTTGATGACAACAGTGACACATCTTCTGGGCCTCCGTAGATACTGTTCAAGTAGCGATTGTGCGGATCCTGAGGAGAGATTAGGGAGTAGCCCGGAAGGCATCGCAGTTTACATTTGGTGCCCACGATAGGTTTATCACCGTTTACAAATGCCACCAAAGAAGGATATTCGCACTCCCAGCCAACTGTATTCTCTTGAATAGGTGGTGGTTCGCAAAACGTCACTGCACAGACGAGAAAAGTTCAAAATTAAGATTCGACATTATATTATTATATATCTATCATATTACTTGTGATATTCCTCATGATAATGTTATTCCTTGCAAACCTTGACACGTTGTCTGATCATCCATGAGCTTATAACCGTCTTTACAAGCACAATAAAAAGATCCGGGAAGGTTGACACATTCTTGGTCACAGCCCCCGTTCTCTAGCTCGCACTCATTCTGATCCACACAAGCTGTCTCATTTAACAGCTCGTAGCCAGTTCTGCACGAGCAGAAACGGAAGTTACCTGATGGCACACAAATGTGCTCACACCCCCCATTGTCAACAGTACAATCCTCGTGTTCTACGCAAATACGAGAGTTGTCTGAGGCTGGAGCTGAACCAGGAGGGCAGTCTAAGTTGATATTTGGCAATTCCAAGTTCTCTGGTGGTGAGAATACCTCTAGACTGTCTTCACTTGGTAGAGTGGTCATGGGAGGTGGAATTCAGCTGGTGGAGCATCCGTCAGGTCTCCAACGCAAGTTTTGTAGTCCTCGGTTGATAATGTCAGGCCTTTCGGACATGCACAAAATGCATTGCCAAATGTATTTAGACACATGTGACTGCAGCCAAAGTTGTCCTTTTCCTCACATTCGTTAATGTCTTCACATGAATGCTAAAAGAGTGATTTTTTTAAAATGAGCGACTTATTGAATCTCTTTTATTTTCCTTACAAATAAATTACTGTGTTTTAAAAAGTAATTGTGGTACTTTGTCAGAAGACAGTCTTGTTCCAGGTATTCTTTCGCAACTGCACAAATAGCTTCCAGGCGTGTTATCGCATGTGTCCTGACATGGTCCATGACCGTTCCTCAAAAGGCATTCGTTTCGATCAATGCATGTCTTCCCATCCGGACCAACTTGAAATCCCGAGGGGCAGAAGCATTGGAAAGAACCAGGTTTATTAAAACAAATTCCAGAGCAGCCTCCGTTATCTAAAGAGCATTCATCAATGTCTACGCAGGTCCCGTTCGAGAGCATTTCGTAACCTGCATAACACGAGCAGGTCACCATTGAGCTACCATGTGTCTCTGCAGTGCAAATTTGGTCGCATTTGCTACACTCGGACTCGTCCAAAGAGCCTAAAAAATCATCAATAAATTTAAGTTTTACACTAGTGCAGTTAAAGCAGCAATAAGGACGTAGCTGAGTAAAGGGTTAAATGCTGTTTTTGGCATCCTGTTATAATGTCTTGTTGATATTGTTGTCCATCATGTCTCATAAATTGTCATAAGATGCATACTTCATATCGTTTTCACAACAGTATACATGCAAATTGCTTTAATCGTCGATTGCCGTTTACAGTTATAAAATTTCAAAATGTCAATGTGGCAATCTTAATCAGTTTTTAAAGGGCTTTCGAATGAGCTATCACAAGGTATATGTTCCATTAAAAAAAATCTTCAACGGTCTTTTGACGTTGACGAAAAAATTTCGAAATTTCAAATACACAGTTGACCTAAAATTCTGAAAAACAATAGGGTTCGTCCTCAGTACGCAAGGAAGCTATGTTCCAAATTTGAGGTCAATCGGTGACCTCTTTCGAGAGTTATCGTTTCGGACGGACAGACCAATCTCAATACTCGCTTAACTACGCTCAGCTACGTAGTAACGTGTAAATTTTCATCGATTCCATCCTCCGTCCATTCTAAGGTTGCCAAGCAAAGGAAAACAAGCACACGTTTACATTCCTCTCTCGAGCCTAGTTCCAGATGTTTGTCTTTCTTTCAACCGTGTAATTTTCACCTGATTAGCTCCCATAAATCCTTTTCGAGTGCTTCATTTCACATGATGATCACCATCACCCAAATTAAATGGCGATCATCGTCATCGCCATATAAGATATGTATTTATATGCCGAGCTCACCAAACACAAATTCCCCAAAAAATAGTAAACGTTCAAATGCAATAAATTTGGAAGTAGTCACTAGTAGTCAACATATAAAATTGTTCTTGATGTTTTTTGAAAGCATGTAATATATTTCCGGTGATTGGTACCATTACCTTTTGGAAGACAAACAGGCGTTGGGCCAACCCACTTATTTCGTGAGCAAAACATACGATCCGATGACTCCTGGGGGAACTCGTAACCATCCACGCATTCATACAAAGCCATCGCGTAATGGTTACGAGGACGGGCTCTGTTTCTCCTTCTGCAAATAAAGCACCATCATTGCCAATAAAAAAACTAAAATATATATTTATCTATATGCATTAAAGTAGTATAATTTAAGACTTTTGGTAGACTTAAATCGAATAAAACGCATTAAAGAAAGTAATAAATTTGAGACAAAACTAAAACATGATCCTTTTCTGGCAATTCCCACAGGATCGTTTTGCCCCATTGACTGAAATTTTATAAATTTAAAAGCATCTCTTCGTTTATCATCTCATCATCAAGAGTTTTTTTTTTCATTGAAATGAATTTGGACAAGATTTCAATTGACGAGAGCATCTTCTTTACATATTGATGCATGTTACTTTTAATAGAATATCTATCTACCCAAGTCACAAGAGGATGAACAAGAAACAATTAAGAAAATCCACTAAAAAGGGGTTTTTGTACTGTAATGCAAAGTGGGCCTACACCAAGGCAAGCTAGAATGAATAGGTTAGGATGGATCAAATACTGTTTGTACTTGCTGTGTCTGATAATGATAATAATGTCATGTCATGTTTTTTATCAATTACCTGGAGTACTTTATGATACGAGCATGGGACACAGGTGGAGCAGCCAGACCCCTGCCTTCACGTTTCAAACATGTCGTATCGAATTTTGTAAAGTCCAGCCGAAAATTTCTGAGAAACTTGAGGAGGCGCTTTCTCTTGTGATCTCTGGGATCAAGGTGGCTTTCAAAGGAAGAAGTGAAGATAGTGTTCTTATTGCTACTCCCACCACCATCACCATGTCGACCACCATGGGAGTTATGAGATGGCATGAATTCACTCAGGTAGAGATTGCCCCGGTGATGATGCTGATGGTGATGACCCGTGGGTCGGGTTGTCGTAACTGCTGTGCTCGGAAACACTGGGATCTCGTTCTCTGTTGTTCCGCTGTCATCTCCACCCACTAAGCACAAAAAACAGGTTTGATTGACAGGATCCAATTCATTTGATTCTCTGCATTTTTATTGATCCGCCTGCTTTATATAGATCTCTGGATTCGATTGACAAACTCTCCAGTGAATAATACAAACATTATGATCAGCGCCTTACTAGACTAGGATGAAGCTCTCAATTTAAATGGGTTCTGCTTCTGCCCACAAAGCAACAATGACAATTATATTAATGTCGACCCGACTCGACTAGCTCAAAGGAGGAAAAAATGTATGCACCAAGCTAAAAAGAAGGAGCGATGAAGATGAATGTGATAGATAGAAAGGTTTTGCCACGCCCGTTATTTTTTTGGACGGGGACACATTGAAAAATTGAAACATGTTCAAAATGTGTGAATTAAATGCTAACCTACTTGCAACATCCACACATTAATTGTATCAAATCCTTTTGTTTAGTCAACTTGTCTCACTCTTGCTCATCCATTTCCTCCGACAGAGAAGCACTTTTCATTCCTCAGGATACTTTTCTTGGAAACTGTGCGGATCCTAGTATGGACATCGGAGATTCTTATCTCGACAGAGATATCATAATCAAGCAGGGTATAGTCTAACGACACTGCACACACAAAAATGATAAAGACAAAATGCAAGATGCAACGCAGAAATGCAAGACGTCGATTTTCCCCCGTCTCAATCTGTCTTGAAAGAAGGCTTCATGTTCCCACACAATATTTTGGCATAATTCCTCCTCCCACATCAACTGTATGTAGATTTTCATAGATTTGTCAAAATGATAATCGATTCTGTGAGAATGCTACTTTGTTATTTAATAGTAAACTACTTTATTTATATTTTACCTATATGTCTGTACGTTTAAGAATCGAACAGTAAGTTTTGTTTACAGCAACAACTAGTGTGACAAGAAATTGTAGACCAAGGAGTAATGCAAGAAGCGACAAATGTACCATATTACATTTCAGATGATTAAGCGAGATAAGTATCATTAAAACGTTATGCATGATTTGGATAATAGATTAGATGAACCTGTGTTGACGAGAATGGCTTTTTAACCAGGGGCCTTCAAAAATTTTGATGCACTTTTGAATGAATAGTAAATTTATGACTATGATATGGTGTACGCTCCAGTGACACGAAATAACGTCTGAATCGAAATGTCTGTGGCAAAACTGGTTGTGTTGCAGCAATAAAGTCGAACCAACAAAGCAGAAAAAATCACATAATTCTTACTTAGATCATAGGGATTTATTTTGACATGTGAACATCAGGATTACCTATACATAGACATGCAACCCTTCACCCATGCAGTAATTTTCACCCATGTCACAACACAAAAACGAAACATTCCCCACTTTTTTTATCTTCCCATTAAGGGTTGGACTCTTTCAAGGCGAATAATGATATGGCATCAAATAAATACCCTTTCCCTTAGTCCTCACACTTGTGTTTTACTCAAAGCATCGGGCTTGGGCAGGCCACCATCAGTTTAAAAGAATAGGTCAGTAATACGAAAATGCATTTCTTTTTTTAAAGAGCATTATGATTATGAGAAGGGACAGTGACACCCGCTGCGGTTTTCATTTTCACATCTCCCCTTGTCACTCATGACAAAGAATAAAAAGGTTGTGGCAATTTGAATTGAGAACGGTAGTGGTAATTTAAGGGAGATTAACAATGAAAGGAAATATGCATAGAGACCCTTGGACTACAAGGGTCACTTAAAACTCAATTGCCGTGTCGTTTTATGGCCACATGAAATTGACAATGTTTGTTTAAGCATGGTATTTTTCGTCGGAAGTCTTAATGACACTGCATCTCATCATTATTTCTTTTCATAATGTGCATTTCAGACATCATGCTGTGTCTTTTCAAATTTTTAACTGGAAACGAAAAGCAAGAAAAAATAGTACCGTCTAAACTACTGCTACAAATGCCAAAATACACCAGTGGCATATTCTCTCATTTTCCTTTGATTTATTCATATTTTATTTCGAATCAAATTCCCATAACATGTTATGTGTTATGCTGTAGTTTTTTAGAAAGTAAAATATCCGACGAGATCAAAAGACCCTGAAAATTATTAGATTTTGATTGATTAGCACAGATGGAAGTTGCGTGCATACGCATGAAATTTACGCGACTGTCAAATCTTATTAAATCGTATCATCATCACATCACATGAGAATCATTTAACTTCATATAGAGCAGAACAGAACCCCCAGAAACCGCGTTCAGTTTCTTCTAAAATTTTGGAATAAATTTGTGACTTTTAACGGGTAAGTTGTGTGGCACTTGCTGATGCTGTTGTAAAATAATGAATGGATGCCCTTGACTCGAACCCAACGATGTATGCATCAATCTTCCTAAAATAGAATAGGTTTCTCCTGATAAGATGGCCTGACTCCAGAGTTATCATTTTTGCGAAAAATTTCATGGAAAGGAAGATTTGAACGTAAGTTGACGGAGCGATGAACTTCTGCTTTCCAGTTTCATAATCATCACATAGCGTGAAAAACGACTTTACCAAAGTCACGGCAGCTTCCACAGACATTCCCATAAAAAGTAAAAAGCCATAAAAACTCTTTTAAATGCTTATTCCTTCGCTGATTACCGTACTATAGTGTACTTCTTCGTAAAATAAATTTATTTGTGTTATATCATGTATACACATTAACATCGTTGAATATAAATGATATTAATTATTTTCACAGTTTAATTTTTTTGGAGAAAATCCCATTAAATTCTCATCAACTTGAAAATCCGAAAATACATACATAATTTAGAATGATATTCTAGTCAAAAGCCTTTCGTCTCTTTCTCATGCACATTTCACGGGCAACTTATATCATTTGCACAGGATATAAGTTGTTATTTTAATACAAGAAGAACACAAATAAATTCGAAAAACGAGGTGAGTCCTTTTCGTACAAACATCGGTACGGATTCTAGCCAATTCATCAGACTTGCAGATTAATTTAAAATCATCGATGAAATAAAAAAACAGAATGATTTTGCTCAAACTTCTTTCACCTCTGTCATGTCTTATAACATCCATTCAACATCCATTCCATCCGCTTATTTTTATATAACCTATAAAAACTATTTTTAAATAAAAAATCTGAAAATCTGATAGTGTGAACTCCAACACTTCATTAAAGCCATAAGGTAAGTAGCCTTTAACTGCCCGGTGAAGGGAGTACTTGTCCACCCACAATCAAAATAAATGGTTTTTCTTGAATATTATTTTGGGGGCTTACATGCTCATTATTACACAAAAAAAATGTTTCGCTTTTTTCGACCAGCAACCAGACTCATGCGCTAAGTATAACCCACCTCTTGAAAGATAAATTACGCTTTCCTTGCGCATCTATTTCTCATTCGATTTAAGTTAATGTACTACAAAAAAAATTATTTTTTTATGAGGAAAAATCTCGAGCAAGCGGACCAGAGTAGGCTTGTAATGTCGTGGTAATTTCTATTTATGGACGCGATTCATCTCATTTTGTAGTGCTGGAGAGAGGACGATGATGATTGCTACTATTTTTGGAGGTGGCATGGCATCTGCCAACTAGCCAGACAAGCAGAGTCTGAGGTGTGAAAAATGATATCAAATGCTTATTAGATACCCTTTGGGCACAATGTTGCATCAACTTGGAGTGGTCAAGATGCAAATAAAAATTTAGAGATGTGGCTAATTATAATGATGCCCAAGCTAGTATTATACAGTGAGTAGCCAATCATTATCTAAATCCGAGAGAATAAATAACAACATTGTCTTCCTCACATTTTGGATAACTCTTATTACTACTTTAGTTCGTTTAATCACCTCATGAAAGGTCGTAATTTTCACAGACTGGAAAAAAATGAGCGAGATATTGATCTTTACAAAGTGTCTACTTGGTATTAGTACGTTTCATCCAATTATTTCTTGGAAAATGAAAAATGAAGTTAGTTACATGTTCATTTTTCATGTATCTTATTTACTCATGACTCCTGTCAATGAGCTCAACTTCAAGCTTCCGTTTCAACTTCCATGTTCCGTAAATAATAGGAAAACGTCAAAGTCGGAAGAAATTTTGAGCAGGAAAAAACTCTGACTTGCGAAAATTAGTGAAAAAGAAAAAATCTGCACAAGGATGATTTAAACACGAAAACTCGAGATGTTTGTAAATACACATTGGAAGTAGGTATACAAGACCTATAAAGCATACTTATCAATCATTGACGTTTTTATTATAGGCATGACATGAACATGGACATGCATAGCTGGAATTCAGCAGGGAATCATTAGCTCACAAAGACCTGTCTCATTTCTCGTGTTCATTTTGCCGAGATCGTAGAAAAGTTTGGTACATAGAACATTGATAAGTGTTCGATGCAAAATTATGAAGTGAACACAGTTTTCCACAGTCTTATTCGTTTTTGGTTCACTCAATATTGCAGGGATTTTTTTTTTGGAGGACACTCGGGGTCATATGAAATCCCTATTTATTAAATCCAGCCTAATATGGCAAGCGAGTTCTCTAGTCAAGTGTCATCGCAAACAACAGTGAATTCTCAATAAAAAAGCGGGGAAACCAGAGAATAGTTCCAAACATGAACATCATCTCCAACTTAAAGGACAAATGCGGCGTGTATGTAAGTAGGTATGTATCATCAACAACTGGGAAACAAACAGCTTTCAATAATCTCACATTTCTCACGTTTGCCAAGTGCTTAGGTACAAAAACGTCCAACAGAAAGTTGAATTTTTTGCTATCGTTGTCAATGATATAAAGACAAGGACACCAACTACAGTGTAATCTTTATCGCAATCGCCGTTTTGAATTTAATTAATTAGGGAATTAAATGAAGTTTTCTTCTAATCATTACGGCGGGACTTCTACACAGGAATCTTACATTTCGCAAAACATAAGTGCCTATCGCAGGCAGTAGCAACGACAAGAAAAAAACTGGACTTTCAACTCTGTCGCGTTCAATTATCAACCAGTTAATTTACATCGTAAATATTCAGCAAAACTATGGTGAAGAAGGAGTGAAATGAAATGAGGAATGATTACAATCTAAGAAGCATACTGCGTTATATATCTACATAAGTATGTATTGTTGTTGCCTTATGGCTTCACCAACTCCTTTTTATAAATCTTCAGCTATTTTCTGTCCGTTTTGGGAGCTCCTTTCAGATCTTCAATGTTCATATTTGGAATAATTTGGTAATGAAACGAGCGGTGGTGGTACGGTCGGCTGGTGTGGTGCCGCAGCCAATACACATAACTCAAGTGAGGACAGGTCAAATGGTGAGTGAAACTCATTTCATAGGAGAAAATGAGGCTTAGCGTATTCTGCATCCTGTGCCCCACACAAGAAAAAAGGATGAAGTGCATTAAACCTTAACATTATTGTTCCACTTGGTGCAGCATCAGTCGAATTTTGGATTTTGGTCTAGTCCACTCACTTTACTTCAGGTGACATTCCTTCCTTTTGGTTTCACTAATTGCAAATAGGTCTGCAGAGATGAGGAGGGAAAACCATGTTACCTACTTTGCATGCAAAAATGATATAAGCGGGGAGAATGGCGAGCAAACAAGACTACTAGAAAATGTTGACATCACATTATTGACCTCTCCTCACAAAGTCATGACAAAGGAATTATTGAACAATGTGTGGGGCAGTTGGATGATTAATTGTCATAAAAATGGTGATTGACCATCCCATTTTTTGCAGTTTCTTGCTGCAAGCAGGAAAGCCGTTTTCATTTAAGTACTTTTTCGCAACTTCATCGTCTTCCATTTATTGTCATCCTTCCCTCATTTCAAACGACAAGAAGACAGAAGAGATTACAGAATTTTCCCCGCTAAATTCTCATGAGCATTATATCTCCCAGAAAGATGATGAAATGTAACGGATGAGGAAAAGAAAATGAATGCGTCTCACTCGATTTAGCGCCCATCCTCATCGTAATCTTTCTAGTTCGAACAAACGAAAACTTTGCAAAGATGGTGATGCTGATAAAAACAGCCAATGCCAAAACAATTCAAAGTTCTAGAAAACTTAGAAGAAGTCCGAAAGCATCACTATTTGTACATGGACACTTAAAAAAGTAAATCTCTACATTTACACCTGTGGCAAGTTGTGCTAAAGAACTCTTGCGATTTTCTCCTTTTTATGTCTCCTGATTTATGTCATATTGAATGCAAAGCAGTTATTAAACTATGAACATACGGTTAAACGTGTTTACCTATGTACACACACATCTCTCATGAAAACCTCGTTTGGCTGTAGTGGTCAACAGTCAACTTCCAAATATGCCATTCTTGATTCTTGCCATTTCAATTTCAACAGAAGAGCATGAAATCTGTTCACGAAAATTGGTAAAAAAATTCCAACCTTACGAGTTTAAAAACTTTTTCAAACCCAATCCAGATGAAGATATGCACTTAATTGAAATGAGGATTTTTGGTTGTGTTTTGTTTTATTGGACACAGCATTTTTTCTAAATTGCATTTTCTCCACACACACATAGTAAAAGTATTTGCATGTAAAGGTGCGCATAATGCAATAATGCCTAAACTAGACATTCCACTTGCTCAATGAGCTTTGGCATTCATCACATGACACGACATACATTCTTCTCCTGGAACATTGTTTTTAGAGGCAATTACATCGCCAAAAAAAGATATTATGTGCCTCAGTGGAGACTTCTAAACTGTCTTTTAACGAGGTGTTCCTTGAGTAAGACTATGTGGTGTTTTTTTTTTTTTTTTTTTTTTTGGTCTTCTTGGTGCGTGTAAGTAGGTAGGCCCGGTTTTTCTTTAGTAGTGTAGTGTGTAGAGGGGACGCCCTGTCACACGTAAAAAAATAACTAGAACTAGACAGACTGACATGTTTGAAACGTACTGACAAAACAATGAAAATTAAGTGACTGACAGGGCCATAGGAATAAGTTGACAATAAAGGATAATGATACATGCACAAACATTTTTTACAAAAATATGTCAACAAATAGTCATAACCCTAAAAATAAAAATTAGCTGAACTGTGACGAGTACCGTGACTCCAACTCGACTGGAAAAACAAACACTTGAATATAAAATATGTGAGAAATGTCCGAGTGAAGTTTACCCACATACAAATCTATGCAAATTTTTAAAGGAAATTTACTTAACACGAAGACGTAATATGGTTAATTGGTTCATAAAACTCAAAACAACAAAGGCATTATTGGTTGGTACCTGTGTAGTTTGTTTGTCATGAAAAGAAGCCAATATTAATCTATGCTTGCATTGCACTCGAGATTGTAAGGTCCGAGGATTGCTTTTGTTAGTGACTATTTCATTGACGTGAAAAAGTTGAAATTATGAAAGAAGCAGATATTCTTTACAGGTAGGTAAGCTACTTACCTATAAATATTAATATTTTAAAGCGCATGAGTAACTTGTTTTCCGACACTTAAATTTTCTTCCTGGAATGGGCCGGACGAGAGAACCCAGGCATCCCTATCCCTTAGGGCCATTCTGATTGAAAAGGGGAATCTCCCATGTCATTATAAAGATGGTAAAAAAAGAAGCATGTTGAGCAAAAGAAGTCCATTTATTCCATCCTCAAGTTATTTATAGATGGAAATAAATAACTTGTTCAAACCTCACTAACAATGTGTGCATTGTTTCCTTAGCAACATTTAATGTGACATGGTTTATTTTTCAAACTTTTTATTAGTTCTCCTCGTTTTTTAAAAGAAAATAATAATAACAAATTATCATTACCTTTCTATTCAAAGAAGAAAAGAGAAATATGTATGTGCTTATATTGAAGTTATGATGATGAGATGAGGGAATGTGAATCTTCTCTGGAAATATGACGCAGCAGGTGAAACCCTTCACAGGGCACCAAGAGGAGCTTGTGTCTGTCATAAATGTCAACTTGGCCAAGATCAGTGGGTAAGGTTTAAATCGTTTGAGATGAGATTACCCATCCATCCATCCATGCATGTGGGAGCAAAGCGCAAGCGAGCAGGGAGCAATGCACATGCAGTTTGGCTAGGTTGAATATGACATGGCGGTGACTGAGACCCTGTAACTTTGTATTTTGTTTGAAAAGATCGGATCAGATCAGCCTACATCACATACCATCAGTGAAATGAGAACAGAATGGTTTAAAAATGTTCACTTTGGGAGAAAAGTAGATCCTTTAAAGATAAGCAGAGGCAATAAATGTGGAAAAAATATTTTTCGGAAGAAAAACTATATTGCTAAAAGCTTCGTACATTCAGTTGGGGAAATTGGAGAAAATCATGAACAAGTTTATTTCATGCTTATGTACAGGAAAGGACTATGAATTCTCCGAATAAACCATTAAAGCATCAATTTCAGGATTTAAAGACATTCATTTCTAATTTTGATCATAAAGCATGTGGCTCTATAACGAGCAGGAAATCTTGATGAAGTGATGTTGTGACATTGCAGATCTACTCCTGCGTGAAGGAAGCACACGGCACGAACGAGTGAGGAGATTCACACCATGACATTGAAGTTGAGGATGACGATGATGACACCACAACTACAACCGAAAACTAAAGAGAAAATGCCTGCTTAAAAAAAATATTTTCCAGCAGTTTGAGCGGCATTGCATTGCCACTAGTTTTTTTCTCATCAAAATATTTCTCATATTTCCCTGAAAAATTGGTTTGCAGTTTGCGGTGTTTCTATCATTTTTATTTCTTCTGGAGATGTTGACATCGCTTAAATGTAGTTTCGTGTAGGTGTCGATATGCCTTGTCTCCTTCGTTCCGAGAAAAAACGATGAACACGGAAGATTATTTACAAGTTGGAATTGAAATTTGAAAAAACCAACTGGAAACTTTAGTGAATGTGTGACTGCTCATTTTGTGTTTGTACGATTGATTTTAACGGAGAGATTCATCATCATTTCTGGTTGTTTCTTTACTCTCGCATTCCATTCATTTTAAGGTTATAGCTTCCACAAAATGAGACGACTTTGCTTGTAAGGCAGAAATTTAAGAAATTAAGCTGAAGGTGTTTTTTTCGCTTCGCCTTTTTCCTCAAAGCTTGGGTTTTTGGAAGAAAAAAAAATTGTGGAGATAAGTACGTGGATGAAGAAAAAAATACTAGAATATTTTTCTTATTTCCTAGTCTCATCATGCAGCATCTACAGCTGCAAAGTGAGAAAGATCAGAGATCTTTAAGATGAGAGCATGCAATGCGTGTTCATTACATTTTTGCTGAATTTTCTACAAAGCTGGTGATATGATGATGACGATTGGATCGTCACATCACCCACCGCAGTTGCCACCACTAACGAAAAGTAAAAATTTTCAAAATCGAAAAGTGTTGCATTGATCTGCAGGATGCTCAATTTATAAAGGTATTTTAATGGAATATAGTGCACACCACTTTAACCAAGACTAGTGAATAACTTTGCTTGGAAATTAAACTGACGGGGTAGGAACACATTTCCTTACAAGATTGAACGGATCTAGATGCTGCAAATCTAGATGCAGAGGAGTCTAAAGTCAGTTAAATATTGCACACCTTTCAAGCTCAAGGCTTTCTACGAATATCTATCCGATACCTTACCTACCTGATAATGATACCACACGCAGAAGTACATACATATTTTCTCAAATTCCGGATGCTATGCAATTTCGCATTACGCATTGAGCCTCCAATTTTTTTTATTTCACGATCATCATCATCTTCCCATCTTCAGGTTGCAATTTTCTCAAAAGATGCCAAAAAGATTGTCTTGAGTAGCAACTACACACTTCCCCATGAATTTTTAACTTTAAGCAAGAAAAGAGGGTGAGAGATGAGATGGAACGTTTTAATCGGATAAAAATAAAAATAGAAGAAAACACATATAGAATTTCCGCTGATAACGCATAATCTAATAGGAAATCTGATAATTTGCAAGAAAAAGTTTCTTCTTTGGCATGGCGGGGTGATGTGATGACAACCGAAAAAAATATATCGCCAACTCAACAAGATCAGTAATCTCAGATAATAGGGGCATTAGCCTTAGCGCCTCCTGGTCCGTGTCACCCAAGACGTACAAACTAGAGCTCATTCACAATATTCATAATAAATTTTATTTTGCAAAACTTTATCAACCCATACAAAAGTTCAGACTTAAGAACTGATAAAGAGAAAGGGCGAGAGTACCTGTACATGTTCAATTTCATTTGTAGACAAATCCTCCTTAACAAAGTGAAGAGGTCGGTGCGAATGACACAGTGAGAGTCGAGAATATGAATGAATAAGCAACAAGTATTGATCGGAGTGTGTCGATTTAAACGGATCATAAAATTCAAAAAACGTTTTTTCATTGACTGACTGACCCACCTACAATGTAAAAATGGAAATGTAGAAATGTATTTTGATGCTTAACTGAATCGGTTTTTCCTAAAGGAAACCAAATCCCATAAAAAAACTGCGATTTGAGCCACGCATTCAAATTCTTCCTTGTAATATCTGTGTGCAAGATTTGATTCACAGCGAATGAAACAAGAATCCTCTTGAATGCCCATAAAAAGATCAAGTTTGCGAGTGTCAATCAAAAAATTAATTCAAAACGAGAATTATTTTAATAACAAAAAAACGCCCAAATCGCTGATCAATGAAGGTAACGCACTTTTGATATTTTGACTAACCCATCCATCATTAACGCTTACTCATTGCCTTCTCAAACTCTTTTGAACATCTATCATACTTATATTTATCCATGAAACAGCAGCTGCTTTCAATAATATCCAGGAAGGATGCGTTTTGTTAGCACATAATTACGCACACGTTTCGCATTGGAGAAGCCAAGACTTAACGACTGGATTCAACAGGATTAGGATTATTTCAAGTGTGTGGCATGACATACCACTCACTTACTTACCTTGTTCCGTGTCACGTCGAAGTGAACTTCATGTCTCCATTGAATTGGATTAATGTCATTGATAACAATGAGATGAAGCTGCTGTTGACTGCTGGAGAAGCCAGCATTTTTTTATTTTATTTTTAAAAAATGCATCATGCATCACATATTTCCCCTATCTATCTCGTACATACCTGCATAATATGTACTTGTGGTGATTACGTTGCAAGTTGCAAATCCCTTCTCAGTCCGTGGAACTGCCCGTGAAAATTCCAGAGATCACAATTACATCAACGCAAATGCAGTGACATGCGAGATTTTGGATACTCGATGCACATGCCAAGCCAGCAACCAGCCTGAATAGCCAAACCACAAAAATCAATTTGACTCGATTATGAAAGGGAAACCAGAACCCGAGTCAAGACCCAAAATACAAATAAGAGGAACCACACACGCAAAACAAGTTACTGTACATGGTTGCATCTTGTATCCTCTATATCTTTCAACTGAATTCATCCACCATTTTCAAATGCAATGATCTGAATCCAGCATAAATTTCTCTTAAACTTTTGGGTGGTTTTACCATGAAGAATGGCGTGTTTGAAAGGGCTCCATCATTTATACTACCATCTTTACACTTTTTATTGCACGCAAACAACATAAAAATTATTGTTATGCGGGGGAATCCATTCGCTAAAATAAAGTTCACGCTTTTTACGGCAATTTATGTGACAAAACAAGTGTCTCCTCATCCATCCACCTTCGCATCAAAATCTCATATTCTCCTCCTTCTTTAATGGGGAAACCGAGAAAAATTCAAAAACAAACATTGTCTTATTTTTTATTGACTACTTAAGATGTTATGCTACGGCATAGAAGCCACGCCACCCCACATTGTCTGCAAAGAAGTAAAAACGGTCCGCCTCACAATCACACATTTTACATTTCAATCCAACTCATTTTTTGCAGACCCACCCGCCAACAGTAAAAAATGCTACGCGTGATCCATTACTTTATACTCCTTCCAGAATAGAGAGCATTTTTTGTCACGTCTCAGCATACATACGTGCAACACGAAACGAGTAGAGGAAAGCCCAGCAATTCCTTTCTTCGCGTTTGCAATAATTTGGCAGAGAAATTGACTATGAGTAGAATATATTGTCACTATTGGTTTCCAATTAGGTATGCAAATTCCAAATGATAAAGGATCAATAAAAAATAAAGGGGAAATAAGTGCAATTAGCATAAGCCGGAGTAAGCTTTATGGAATTCCTTTATAGTAAATTTTTTTTTGTTTGAATTAGGTAATATATGCCACCATGTATGCCACCAAAAGAGTGTACAAAAACATACTCTTCGGTAACGAGCTAGTTAAGCGAGCAATCTATGTCAAAACACAGTGTGAAATATTGCTTAATGATTATCTCAAACGTAGACCCGCAACCAAGGAGGCCAATAAGAGCCCAGGAAGAAGAAAGCAAACTTGTATCTTTATGATATTCAGTCAGAAATATCAAATCCTCCATTCACTTGTCTCACGTAAAAAATTCGTAGAAGAGCAGCTCGTCAATTTAAGCAATTCAAGATTGTTTACGTTTACACCCTTCTTCAAATTATTGATTTTGGCTCGATATCAGACGCATAGTCAAATTACGTTTTAGATTGTGATCTGTGAACTTGATGCCACAATCTTTTGAAAATAGCTACTATTGATTAGGAGCGGTTAGTAATTCGGAGATTTTAATTGAGCCCAGACCAGGCAGGTTATTTTGGATATCAGTAAATCACGAAGAGATTAAGTACCAGACGATTCATCAATCAGATCGAAATATAACCGGACTTCTTCGTTCTAATTATTCCATATTCCATCCCGCCTCCACATAAACTTGTTGATATTGTCATAGATTCTAAACTTGTTCGTGATCTGGTGACTATAAGTAGTAGTTTGCTCATCATCATATCATTAGTACATATATCTATCCTTATCTACTGCACTGCACTTCTCAGACGGGGACTAAAATTTCTGTCGGTGGTTGCTGTTTCTTCATAAGTTACACACTCATTTTTCGTGGAATCATTTTCTTCGGTACATTTTATGCCTTTCTAGGACGGCAGGGACGAAATGACAAGATTGGGATGATCTGAATATGAAGTGGGATAATGGCAATCGTCACAAAACACATCTATCTGTCTTACCAAAACCTTATTGAAAGTTGCTTCTTTGTGGCTGTTGTGCACTGAAAAAAAAAATCACATCAGCGCAGCAGCAGAAGTAATCAAATATGATGTTAGTATTGTTTTTTGCATGAATTTAAATTCAATCCTCTCTTTTTTGGAGGAGACATGTTGTTCTTGTGGGTGTGAAGGAAGGAAATGCTGAAGTGATGGAAGGAGGGCTGTATTGCATCTGATTTTTTACCTGACGAGAAAAATGGCATATTACTTGAACTAAGGTTGTACGTTCTTCCACTTTGTCGCGCGTATGCACAGAATAGAACGAGAAATGAATGAAAATGATGGTTTTAAAAGGATCTCATAAAAACAAGGATTAAAGAGGTAATAAAGTGAAGTAGACGAAGAGGAATGGAGTGGAAGAATGGAACGTGCTCCGGAAAGAAGAAATTGTGATCAAAGATCATGATGTTGATTACCATCTGATATTCAAAATAACCAAAATGTAAGACACTACTCTACCACCATTGCTATCACCGATACAAAACCGATGATGAGGAGGAAAATGAAGGACGTAATAGAGACACTGTCATGTTAATGAGAATGAACACGAAGAAGAAGATCTAGCGCAAACAAACCGAATGTTTCACGAAATCCAAGACGAATTTCTCGTGTAAGCTTATGAAAAACAACGGATAAAATAGCACGTGTCTTCTGATTGTGGAAAGCGCGTGCGTGTTTTTATCTTTTATCTTCAAGTATTGTTTCCTCAACCCTTCCAACTAAACAAAATTGTTTTTCACATATTTTTTACAAAGAAAATGAAGTTCTTAAAGAAAAAAGAAAATCGTTTTGCTTTAACAAAATTGTCGTACGAAAAGGGATTATGCGAAGGGATTAGTTTGCAATCAAATCAAAGTGGGTAACATTTTTCAGGCTTCGTCAAGGAATTCTTTGTCGCTTTGAATAAAATTTTGATCGAATACAACACTCTGTCTAGTTTTATCCCAACGCCACGGCGGATTTAATATGAAGGATTTTACTATCAGGAAAATATGGTAAGTAGATAAAACGATGACGAAGATGATCGGCGAAAAACGATCTGTTTCGGTGGTCCTCTTAATTGAAAATTATTACCCCAACCCTAAATCATAATTACTTGCCCTCATAGCATAACACTAAAGAATTTCGTCCTTGATGATGAAAGATTTTTCATTTTAGGAAAGCAGATGAATTACTCATCTAATCATCAACACATAAGAATATAGTTTAAATGGAGAATGAAGACAGGAGCAAACGATACGGTATAAAGCAAGATTCAAAGTCTTTTTCAACGGAATCATGTCTGTTTACATCATGGACAAACGCGGTTCATCTTGTCCTTTGCGACAATATCAAGATTGTTGTTGCCTTTCTTCTTTTCTTCAAGATACAAAATCCACAACATCTTTTATAAGTTACATTTCTTAGGCAGAGAGAGAGAGAGAGAGGAGTGAAGAAAAAGATTTTTTTCAGGGAAGAAGCATGCCATCAACATCGTCCCTTCTGGCCTTCACTTGCATTGAATTGCAATGCACTAGTAGTGAAATGAAATGAAATGCAATCTCTAAATTTCTTCTTTTTCGAAATACTTACTGTATAATAGCAGGATGAGCATCCCACAGTCAAAAAAAAAATCTTTTCTGTGTTGACCCGTAAGCTTTTCCAAATCTGGAGGGGAACACTGGATGCCATATATGGAATGAAATAAATAGAAAAAAGTAACGAGGGCCATAACACCACCGGAGAACCACACGACGGATATCAATTTTTAGCGTCTCAAGTCAAGTTGTTGTTGTTCCTCGTCTGAATCAAAAGTACCACATTACGTAATACTCAAAATATCAAAGCCAAAGCAAGCAGGATGTGAATGCAGCGGAGCGAAATAAAACCAAACCAAAAAGTAAACCACTTCTTAATTCATACTGGGCAATCACAAATCAGTGCAGAAGAATAAAAAAGTGGAAGATATTTATAGCGGACGAGAGCGAAAGCCCCTCGCATTAAATTACAATGATACTTTAATAATGATTATGATGATGATCGTGATTGTGATCATGAGCGCGCCACACCACCATCTCTAATTCATCTTAAGCCGAGAAGATGAAATGATCATGATCCAGGAACCGACCGGTAACTATGTACATGATACAGATATGTAACCCATAACTTTTCAAAAATGAAAAACGGTTTCAAACCTTTCCGGTATAACAAAATCAAATGAATACTGATGCAGCTTAACTCGTCTCGTAAGTAAAGTCGTAAAGCATGAAAAATTCTCCAGCCCACACTCGCCATTCACTCACTCACAAAACTCACCGTGGTCCCGATTAAATTGATAAAGTTGAGTGCTCCAAAAAAGGGATCAATGTTCAGGAAG
Source organism: Seira musarum (assembly GCA_027743895.1). Classification (NCBI taxonomy): domain Eukaryota; kingdom Metazoa; phylum Arthropoda; class Collembola; order Entomobryomorpha; family Entomobryidae; genus Seira; species Seira musarum. The sequence goes on from JAHZMX010005759.1 coordinate 24,593, forward strand.
AGGGAGAAGTCAATAGGATTCAAAGGGAAAAGAGATTACGATAATGATAATCGTATCGTAATCCCTGCACATTCATATTATTTAAGACATGTATAAAGTCATCTTCATCAACTGGAGAAGATCTTGAGGGCACGAGCTGCATTTGAACTGTATTGTTGTGCAAGTCTCCTTGTCTGAACTGACGATGAGCGTATGCCTTCTGGCAAGATGTTTGAAGGTGAGGAAATTTTGTAGGGAAACAAACACAACTTTGAATTGAGTTGATGTATATTATTCATCATGGATTTCATTACATTACACTGCATTAGAATTACAAGTTCATTTTCAAATCAAATTCTTTTCTTTCGATGGAATCCCCGGCGGGCAAGACGTATTCATGTAATGTAGGGCAATCGTGTAAAATAACTTAATCATTCGAAAATTCGGTCAAGGGTGTATTCTTGCGTAAGTGACACAAAATTGACCTTAAATTCATGTACCATGAAAGTTTGATTTCAAGAATGTGATGTTTCTTCGCAGTCGATGTCAGGTCAGTCATACAATTCAAATGTGGAAGGTGGTATATGCTTTCAGTAATTGAAATAATATTGTTATGACAACAAAATAAATTTAAACTGTGCCCTGAGGATTCAATCTACCCTTATCAAAGAGGATAGATTCTCATGATGAGATTTGCAGCCATGATAAAGATCATCTTTTTCAGTCACAACAGGAGCTAACTAGATATCTCCACATTTTTTTAACCCAAGAACGGAGAATGCCGTTGGGGTCTCCAATGTATGAAACCTAACACCATTTATCCATAAATGGTCATTTATCAAAAACGGAACATTCGTCTCTTGTGAGATTTCTATTAAAAGATGATGTTGTTGAACCATCTGGAGAAAACCGTTGTATGACATGGCGCTGTTCGGATCTGCTTGTGAATAAAAATTGAAAAGAAGATGTTGTCTTTGTCACAAATGTAAAAATGGAAATGAGATATACTTAAGTCATCACAGTCATTGAAATTGGTCGGACTATACTTTGTACTGTTGCGGTGCCAAGAATAGAAAAGATGATGACGTGTTCTCCAGTTTCCCTGATAATCTGACATCATAATTTAGCACCCCCTTACTGTTTACAATATCATTTGAATGCCTTCACAAGAGATTCATCATCTTCCACATGGGTATAAAGTATTACGCTCGTCGCATCATGATGCGTAGTTGATTGATTCCCTTGGATCCTGGCAAAGCAAATCCAATTCATCATTCTTGATCGTTTTCGTCCCCATTCAAGTTCACGGCGACCATTTTTTCCTGCAATACCTTTACATTACTTCTCAAGTTCTAAAGAGATCCCTTCCAATTTTTTCCTTTAATAATGAGCTTTTCTCCTTAGATTTATTGATGAGAAGAATGGTAGGGAGTGAGGCACCCTCCAAACTTTTCAATGTAATGCGTTGCAACTATTGCAGCTCATTCAAAGTACCTATACTCCTACTTCATTTATGCCACGAGAAATTCTGAAAACGAGAGGCCAAAAGCTGGGAATGACATGACTCCAACCTCGATTTGTGTAAACAACGATCCATCATCACCATTTTGCTTATCACCCTCTTGCAATTGTTGCCATACATTTAAAAACTTTTAGAGGTAATATTTATAACGACAAGTTAATTCATTGTGTTAAAATTCTAAATCTAAACAAAACGCAAAAAGAGGCCGAACATGAGTAGCAAAAAGGCTTCTGCGGGACATCATTCGCAATTTAATTTTTGATGTCAAGAATAAAGTTATACTAAAAGCTCCGCTAATTTAATGACGACGATTTTGCCAAGCCTAAAAAGTATCGAAATGAATCCCGTAAAAATGTCAGTTTGTAAAAGGAAATTAAGTAAACGGTCAACAGGAATTCCAGGTAAAAGATCCTTCTTTCTCAAAACGCTTATCTGACAAGGAGCTTCTTCACATCAAGCCCACACAAACAACGTAACAATAGAAGAAAGACATGACGGAAGCTTCATCACATCATCAGCATCAGCTAGTTCAAAAGATATTTTAAATAAACAAGTTCCGTGGCATGTTCCATTACACAACCTGAGCGTTTACCCGAGCCTGGGTTCGTCCAGTCAATCCTTAAGAAGTTTCACTCGCTACGCCTACAGACACATTAAAACTTTTCTGGATGCATTTCTTCTCAATTTAGTGTGTGCTTAAAAATAGCGCATTTCCAACGAAACCTCTAATGAGCAAACTGGCCTCGTAAACATATTCAATATTAAACGCAGAAGCTGCTCCTGAGAAAATGATTAGAAAGTTCACCACATCTACCATAATATATCAATTACACGTATGATTATTATTGCTCTTTTTTGTCTGTTATCGCCCCAGCATCATTTATTTGTTTCACTGAAACCATGTATGCTCATATGCTATCATCCATATAGTGAAAGGGTAAAGTCATTTGCATTTTCTCCTACTTTCGTGAAAAAATGGGCTCTAAAGCTGTCTTCTCAAGATTTTACGCGGAAAAACAAAGATGCATTTAGAACGTGACCAGACAGAATAATCTTCATCTTCCACCACCAACCTCTACTTACTGGAATAATATTCACGGGCTACTTAAATGTTTTCGTTTCTGGGAGATCAAATCGCACATTCACGCGTGCACCAATAAATTTCCAAAGATGTAACTTGTTACACGATCCGCCTCACCATGAATCTCAAAATAGCATTGCAGTTTAATGTCGACCTTCATTAAAGAATTCGTCTAAGAAATGTACCATTTAAGGCTTACCTGCATTGCTGAAATGCGTGGTGCTATCAAAGGCGGTACCATACTCTGAAGACTGAGACGACGAAGCAAAGACAAGGAAGAATGAAAGTAAAATAAAGGAAATTTGATTCATTTCCATTTTGATAAGTTACACCGAATGCAAACAAAAATCCCTAAATAGTTTCTTTTATCATTTACTTCCCCACAATAATCCAATTTGCATAATTCCTCTTCTTCAACATATTCCTCACGAATGGTTTACGAGAATAACTAATAAATTCTGAAGCACATCTAGTGACTCATGTCATCAAGATCATCATGAATCATGACTCACTGTCTAATCAAAAAGTGTCGAATTGAGGCTAAAGCATGTCATAGTTAAAACCAACAAGATTTTTTTCCCCTTTCTCGTTCCTCTTGGCGTACTTGCTCTAACGATACATTAACGATTAATGATAAAACTTTTAGATATGTGCACTAAAGAACAAAGGCACTTAACAAAAGGAAATGTCTCATATTGCCCCGAATTGCACATCTCACTTTTTCTCTTTCCCCTTTCTTTTTGTCGTTCCCGAAAGCTTCTAAAATCGTTAAAATTCGAATGACTCGAAAAACTTCAAACGAAATCGATTCGTGTTAAAAGTAATACTCAATTTGTGAATTCACATTTCCTTGTGGATACAAACTACCGGTCAAAACTTTTATTGGATTGGACGAAAAAAAGGACTAATTATAACTTGAGTAAAACCTTCCTTTTGTCATTTTTGCAGACGTATCATGAAAAATGTGAAGGGAAAACTGCGATTTTTTCGTTGATCTCGTGGCACCGACTCCGGTCACACTGAACCTTGGTTTCGAATAAGAGCAAGAGAAAAACTGGATGCTTTAAGGTCGCTCAGCTCAAGCTGGTGGTGATGCTGAAATAAAGATTTTAACAGCAGCAAGATCACTCTTCTCCTCTGTGCACTACCTACGGCCAACGACGACGCGACGGACTCATTCACGAACGACAGATAATGCTTACACAACGGCTCAGCTTAACATGACTCGGTGGAAGCAGAAGAAGAAGTAGGAAGTTTTTGTGCGTAGTCTTCGCACAGGAAGATTCGAAAAAAATAAATCAGAACCAGAACGCATTTGTTTTTATTTCTAGAAGAAAAATTCGTTCACGTTGCAAACCCCATCTCAATTTTCAATAGAGGCCGAAACCCTACAGATGCTCTTTTAACAGAACCTCAGCAGACAAAATAAAATTGAATCGGAAATATAAAAGAAATATGAATATGATAGTTCATGTCCCAGTGCGGATATCAAAACGTTGTAATCAAAATTAAATAAATCTGGGTTAACGACATCACCGGAGTAATGTAGAAATAAATTTAAACTGGGGTACTTTGAGTTATTATTTTTTATGATATGATATGTTGTCTTTATTTTTCATATCAAATCAAACTTTGAAATCTTTTAATAAATTAGGTAGATGTGTACAAATCATAGAATCTCTTAGCTTACTTACTTAACACTATATACATTTAAGATACTGTCATTACTTAATGTTATATATAATTATTTAACTAATCAAGGTAAATTTGTATGATTACTGTTGACAGTTATAGAATAATTAGGTATTTCTCTCGGTCTTAAAAGGCCTGGGTTTTGTTTAATTAGCGCTATTGGAAGGGGTCCGAATCAGACGTTGGAGCGTCTGGTATCACCTGCAAGTTTTTCAACAAACTGCAAAAAATCATATGAATTAGGTAATATATTTGAGAAAATGCGTTTGCAAAAAAACGTTTCCCAGCAAAAAAAAAGGCAATTGAAGCCAGGCCATTATACTAACTAATCGTCGTCATCATCATCACGATGTTACATCCACATCCACGCATTGTCACACATGCAAACGAAAGAAAGATGAGAGAAGAAAGAAGGAAAACGTAACCGCTAAAAGTCTGCACTAATCCATTCATAAAACCATGGATGTAGTTAGAGCCCACAGAATTTTTGTCCAAAAAAGGAAAACATACTGTGACAGACTGAAATAAATAGTCCAGGGGAAATAAAAAGATAAAATGGAGGTCTTCCTACAGTGATTGCCATAAAAAACCTTTATATTTTTTCAGTAGTTTTTTATAGTGCGTGTGAGTCGTTCGCTCTAAACAAAACCAAAGTGCGTAGAGAGGTGGAGGTGGATGTTGTGATGATATCAAAGTTGGATTGGACTTTTCCCATGGAAAAGAGGCGCGTGCGTGCGTGGTCAAAATAATTTATACGAGTAGGTTTCCGTTACTTTTATCACTGTGACATGGCATTCTTCAGAAAATATTTTTGCAGTGAAATATTTTTTTTAAAACTTTGTTCGCTGTAAAAATTTTCAAAAGCAAGCAAGAAGCTGCAAAATCAGCCAATAAATATTGTTTTTAAGAGAAAAAAGTTGTTGTGGCGGACTTACTGTACTTATGAAAGGCAGGTTTAAAATCATACTCAGCCCAGGTATTCTCCTAAGAAACTCAACTACGAAGGGGAAGAACCCTCTGAACAATTGAAAGAAGCCATAAAGCTCCAAAATCATGCCCACAATGGGCCAGCCTAAAAGGACGACGAAGATGCCGCCGAAGAAGAAGAGACTCGCCTTGATCTTGCTTGCCTGGAAGAAGAACCTCCACGTTCGGTCAAGTCCTACTATGAACGCAATACCGGCGAGAAAAAGTATCTAAAAAGAATAATAATATAACCCGATTATTATGCAGCAATCTAACAGTGACCTCTACATTATCTCTTTGAATTATACAACCACATAGCTAAATAAATTGGAGAATGATGATAAAAATAAAGAGGAAATTCTCCATTAATTAGTCCTATCACTTGAAATGGGCCAATTAAGATTGGTAATTAGCTCATATACTAGATTCCTATCATCAAAAGAAAAAAAGAAAGAGCTAAAAAAAGTGAGTAAACTAGGAAAGGAGGTAGATTGGAATTTTAAAATGGTTAATGAAAGCAACAGTCGGTCCCCGAAAAAGGGAATATTTTGTGGTTGTTGTGTGACCGTGCATAGATTAATGAAGTGGCTTCCCTTTCAAGAAGGGAGTCAAGTCAAAAAAAAACGTGGACCGATGGATGGACAGCACGAAAAAGAGAAGTGAAGGGGCAGGGTTTCGTAAGGGTTGGTTGAACAGGTATTCGTAACAAAGAAGCAAAGAATAATAATAATTCGTTACCCATTTCGGGCTGATATTGGGATAATGCAATTACTTATAAGCAGTAGCAATCACGTGCATATAACCCGCACACGTGTATATAAGTCTTAATCATTACGAGAAAATTGAAATGGCCTCTTAATCCATACAACTTCAAAGGCATTCGATATGACATGAAATGAATGAATGATTAAATCTGGTAATGACCTATTAATGAATTTTATTACGGCTTTGATGGTGAGCTAATCGATGTTTTTAGATTTAAAACACTTTGTTTTAGACAGTGCCGGTCTGGAAATAATCTTTATGTCCGCCCACTCATTTCCCTAGTTTTATTTCTTTTCGGGAAGAGAGAAATGGAATTATTTTCATTTGAGGTGTGGTTGTAAAATAATGAAATAATTAAAGAATTCTTAAAAAAAACAAGAGATATTGAGTCAGGTCTTACATTTCCTATGGCTAATAGACCTTTGTCGAATAGGAGGACAACGCCGAGGAACAAGAAGAAGCCTCCGAAACCCACGAGGCCAATTCCAATTTCTAAACACAGAAAGTAATTGAAAAGAATGATCTTCAGTAATGGCAATTTAAAAACTTCACTGGCGGGAATCAAATTTTAAAAATACAACCATTGCTAATTACATACAAAATTATAGGAAAAATCAACTTACTTTGAGTATCTGTGGGCTGAAACATGGCGAATGTATTATAATTTGTTTTACTTTTCGTTTGACCTAACAGCTAAAATACTTTAAAAGAGATTGTCTTATGGAACACTTATCACAAAGAGAATTTAAGTAGACACTTTGGTTAATTCCTGTTTTTTTTACATCACCACGTATCATACAACGTCACTCACGAACCAGGAATTCAGCTCAATTGACATTATTAAAAAAGACACGAACTCTGTTATCTAAACAATAATAGTGATAATGATAATGTCTTCATTTTGAATGCATTAACTAACTCGTCCTAACTACACTGAAACAGTGTTTAACTTAACGGAGGAGCCCGAGAATCAATCATTTTTTTTCCTTTCGATACAGAAGAGCACGTCCACGTCATCTTGAAAAGGCCGAAAAGAAGGGATGAATGTTTATGATACGTAAAGCAGAAGGTGAAGAATGACTTTGCTTTCGATGAAGATAATGAAAGGGAAGAATTCTTCTAAACATATTTTTGACAATATGCTTTGGCGCACAATTTAGCATGTGTTTTCCATAACAACTCAAGAAAAGTGGATGAAACATGTGATTTGCCTTTGGATGGGAAGATGCCACTACAAGTGTGATTTTTTAATTCGAGGGTTGAACAAAGACTTGGGAAAAGGCTTTAATGCTTCCCGATTGTCTCACTGTGGACCAGTTGGATTTGTAAATCTGGGCGGCAACTGAACCAGACCAAAACTTTGAGGTTTATGTTTTTAGTCTGTTTAGTTGCACTCAATTACCACTGCTGACAAGAAGAAGTTCTTTCTGAATAAATTAATTTAAAAATGTTTGGAAGACTATTCCCGTGCTCCATGCTGGGAGCTACGTGCTCCAGCGGACGTTCTCCATTTAAACTTAATTTAATTAGTAAAAATATTTCAAACTGTTGTCGTCATCCACAAAATCGAAATCTTGCGAGCAAATTGAATCGAAATTTGATCATTAGTGACAGCCGTTGGAATGTATTATCATCACGATCCCAATTGCTTCCATCATCCTCCAATTTTGAAAGTCGTCGTCACCTGTTTAAGGACTCTGACGAGAATAAAGGATTTTGTCCACCGAAAAAAGCAGAGCTTTTCAGACTTCGAGATGGCATACCGAAATCGTACACCCTTGTCTACAGATCAGACTTTGGAGGATATGTAGTTAGCGTTCAAATTGTCATATTTCTCTCAATTGGTGCCCTCATTGTTGCAGCGATTTCGAAATTGCACTTGAATTCATTGACTGAGGAGGAGCGGCAAGAAATTCGAAGAAAAATACTACAGACCCGTGCGGATTATGATAAGAAAGTGAAGGAGTCCGAGTTGACAAAGGCGATCGAAGAATTAAGAGGGGATGATACGTTCTTTGAAGTAGCTCCACATCCTGATGATGTTATAATTGATTATGACCTTGAGCCAGAGGAGTTCGCGCTTGCTATAGCTGCTACATTCTTCTTTGGAATTTCACTTTTCAAAATGCAGAGAATGATTCCAGTTAGAATATACATTAATCAACGCGTAAGTCCATGATATTAAACGAATTACAATTATGTAGCTTAAAAGGTATTTTTTTTTACCAGTGACTCTATTATGAAATTTTAAAGGACCATTGTGTTGCTGTCAAGTACGGACATATTCTACCTGGAAGGACCACTCATCACGAGTTTTTGGCTGGGTCCATAAAACCGGTGGAAAAGTGGTACAAAATTCATTCGGGAACTTGCTTTCAAGACTCAGTTGGAAACTATCTTGTCTTCATGCCACGTTTCTTTAGAAAACCGGCGGATTACAACAAATTATTAGGATATGACCAGGAATTCGCGGAGGAAGTGGTCAAAAGAAAAGTTCGAGAAACGGAAGTGTAATTCAGACTAGAATAACTAGAATTCTTTGCAAAATTTATATTTTGAGTCTAGCATTGAAGCGAATCTATGAAGTTGGTGTCTGGTGTACGAAAGATAAAATCATTTAGGCGCAAAGCAATATTTTTCTTGTATGTACTTCTAAATACATCTTTAGTTATTCTACTGTTTACTGGAATGATGTTTTAAAATTATTTACGCGGCTTATACCGGTTTAAGTTCTAACTTTGATTTACAAGTCTAGTCTATTTGTAATCCTAAAAATTATACAGTTGGCAGTTGAAATGAAATTTGTGTGGTGAGGGGACAGTTGGTATGATTTTTAATATATATAAACAAAGACAAAGAGAACTTGACTTTCAATAATATTAATCTGTTTTATTATTATTATTTTTTTGCATTTGAATGACATGATGTCATAGAACTGAAGTTTTTTAATTATGGCCATCTTCATTATTGCTAAAAATTCTCTTTTCGTAGGGCAAAATAAATCAGAATAATAAGTAGCAATACCTTCCAGCTTTTTTAAGTTGTTCCTTAGTTGAATGTGATTGTCAGCTCTCGCCATTAATTTTTTTCTCTTGGCCTCACGCTTCGTTTATATTAAATTGTAACGTAAAAAGAATATTTTTTTTTGCGGAAGTGAGTGTGTTTATCAGTTTCACCTTTCGCTCTGTAATTATATCCGCTTTTTGTCAGCAAAAATTCATCAATTAATTTCATGGAGATTTTTCAATTGCATACTCTCATCGTCAGTATTTTTTTCATATTATTACCTGGTCTGAGGCATTTGCATTAAATTCGTGATGGTCATACATTGTTTTAGTAATTTCTGGTCATATATGAGGCGTTCCTAACCATCTCATTACATTCCATAGCATAACAGGCAGGCTATGCTGATTTTCTGACTTGGCGATGGCGACACACCTAAAATGCTAAATGAGCTGTGGACCATGAATCATAATTCGCTGGGCAAAAACAAGAATTAAGTTTATCCCATTGATAGATTTTTGTTCGTTTAGTTTTAGAGACATGCCTACCTTCCCTAATATTTTCAAGGTTTTTTTTCTTCCCTCCCTCCAAGCTTAGCATGGACTTTAAAACAAGGTATCTGAGATAGGTATCTTAGGGCTGTTCACTACCTTCATGGAAATTGTGTAGTGAAATGATGAAAATGTGTAAAGACAATGCTTATTATCCGTCTTTTGGGAAATGATGACCCAAGGTAAAGGTTACAAATCATAATTCTTAATGCGCCAATAATTATAATAAATAATTCTCTATATAATATAGTCGCGGTCGCCTGAAAAAGCATCATGACCGTTGTTTATGTCAGTATGCATCATCATATTATGACGCGTCAAACTATGACTCGTGTAGGCAGTGGAATCGTACACAATCCATCATCCTTTTCTGTCAGCCTTCAAATACGAAGATGTTCGATGATTCTTAAACACTTTTTATGATTACCAATTCTCCGTTCTGAAATTATCCTCATAATCTATCTCCTCAGCGCACTCATGCTTGTTGTTGTTAATGAATGCAATAATTTCCCACATTTATTTTTCACAAATTTGCAAAAATTCTCCAGAAAACTCTTGGCTCACCACCATATTGTGATTTTAGTCGTGAGTCAGGCTTCCCATGTAAATTAGTCAGATCAACGTAGCAAGGAAAAACTTTGAGAACATCAAAGTCATGGCTAAACAACCTTTGAGTTGTAAAAAAGGATTCTACTTGAATGAAAAGACCGACCCCGTGGGTAAAAATACTATACCTACATTAGTATTAAAATGCGATCTTAGGAAATTATAGAGTGACGCAATTAATTCCAGCTCTACACATGTAAAATGAGTAATTTTTCTCTTCAGGAAGTTTTTCAGTTCAGTGTCGAAAAATACGCAATGATTAGTGACGGTTATAACAGTCACGTCTGTTCGTGAAGATTATGGTACATATTCATTTTACATCTTGGGAAAAAAACATTACCTGAACATACAAAACTTGTCGGCACGAGGTAGTATCATCATCATGATCGCGCTAACATTTTTTCCATAAATATCGATACGATTCCATGTTGGTCGCATGCACTTTTCAGATCACGTACCAGAACTTTGCAAAATGATAAAAGCATATAATATTCAACGTTATATCTCACACATACCTTGCATACTCTCAGTACAGTTTAGTTATTATCACGCCTATCCGATTAAAGTCGAGTCATTATTATATGATTTGATTGATTGCACTGTTTTGTTATGTGATTTAATTTGACTTAAAATCTTTTTTTTTCTACTGGGCACTCCATCCAATGAGGCACACATTACATTGTAACGTCCATAAGTGTTCATGCTTTGAGGTGAGAGCTTTAGAACTAGTTTACCCTGCCAAATATGTTAATCTTGTTCCGTTGAAGGACACATGGCCCCTTTGCAGTACTGAGCTACATGCTTTTTGCCAAGGAGCTAACACAATTAAAAAAAAGTGAAGTGTTTTGATTGCAATTCTGCTAGTTAGCATTAGGAGACTGCTTTTATTTCTCCCACACGAATAATATACGGCGTACATACGCCATCATGACATGCATGCAGTCGACTGATAATGGCGATTCTTGGCTTTGACTTAATTGTAACTGTAACAACGAAGACAAAGTTATTGTCTTACAAAGTCAGTTTACGCAGGTGAGAATTCCTCGACGTCTTTGTAGTACCTAATTCTCTATTTGTGTAATGTAGGTATAAATAAATATGATGCTAAGTTAGGTGAGTATTAGTTGTCCTTCAATAAAAAATACCTGATAATACTGCATTTCAATGGATTTTTTTTTGGAGTAAAGTCAGTTTAATGAATACATGATTTTGTGCACTTCTTTTATTTGTATCGAAGTCTCAAGTCAGTCTCGCCTTAAATATAAATTCATGTCATGTCAAAGTGAAGCGCAGTCAGTAGGTCTAGCATGTATGAACCACGTACCTACATTTGTAACATTTTTATTTTTCATCCAGCAAAGTCGACATGTTCCACTTGAAGGTTTCATTAATTGATTTCTATTTTTTTATCAGATAAATAAACAAAAATAATTGAGCCAATATTAACCTGGGAAATTGTTCTTCTTACGATCATTGCCAAGGTATTCAAATTGCAAGTGTAGTAGGTCACTCGTGCCAGGGCAGGTGCTAATTTCCTTCTTTAAGAGGAAAGAGTGGACTTAAGTTGAAATGAGTTAAGGTTAAGTTAAATTAGTAAGAACAACAATGAAAAATGTGGCAGATTAAAGTCGTTTAACAATTTCCAAAGAATATTATTTTTGAGCAATCAAAAAACGATTTAGGAAGAGGAGGAAAACAAGGCAAATTTTTGTTTCCGACTATTTTTAATAATCACTTTGGTCTTGTAAGATTCATTTAGAATAAGTACCTAGTAGGCATATAGCAAAAACGCGAAGGATTCACAAATTCTGATTTTTGTTTGTTTGTTTACCAATATTTGCAGCATGACTTTGACTTCAACTTCCCCTTCATCGCCTTCATGTCGTGCTAGAAAACCTTCCAATCCTATTTAATTCATGGAGACTCAGAATCGGCATCATACTTCCGCAATGAACTTGCTGAACTTGAGAAGAAAAAAAATGCTTGACAAGCCAAGCCAGTTTAATCCAACGTGTTTGAAAGGAATGGAAGATGATCATCATGAATCATGACCATTATAATCATTATAATTCTTTTATTTTCACATATTGAGCCACCACCAGTATCGAACCACACAATTGCCGAACGGAAGGATGTCTTCACAGTTATTGCTGGTTTTTTTCTATTTTCATGTTAACTCATCATTAGCAGATCGAAACTACATTTATGCGATGAAACGCTTATGCAAAACCTACTTCCTTAAAAATGTGTTCTTTATAATCAACTGACCAGACCAAACATGAAAACAAAAAAAATGCAGTGCATGCCATCGAGAAAATACCTCCAACAATTTTTTTACTAACTTGTATAAAAAGCGATCGTGTGGTTTGGTGAAGGAAGGAACCGTAAATCCAATTTCCGGCATCTATTTTACTTATTGCCGCACTAAAATGAAGAAAACACAAAACATATAGCATAGAAAATTTTATATTATGTTATGTAGCATTGCTTTAGGCGAACAGGTAGAACCAAATGACTTTGTTCCTAATCTGGATACTACAATGCACAAGTCTAGTTCCACTTGAACTATTTACGAAGAACTACCAATGAATTGTTATTATTATTGGACTACTGATCAATGAAGTATAGTAATTCGTGACTTTGACTGCTTCCCGTGTCAAGGAATGTTCTATGAAATATAAAATTCTTTTAATCATGCAGGGATGACCAATTACACTTGATCGTACTTGAATCATCATAATTGTGCCTATCTGTTTGATTTATCGCGTTTCATCGCATCATAATCATCGTGTATCTACAAATTTACAAATTTTGATGATTATTACGATGATGTATTTACAACAAAATTACTTGTGCAATTGCCGTCGATAACACTGTACCGAGAGGAGTAAATTTACACGCTTTTTGTATTGTTCGGAGCACGTAACGTAAATGGGTCATGTTAGCCAAAAGGAAAAGGATTGATTTGAGGAAACTGTACAAAGAAATGGAGTGAGTGCATGGTTTTGGCCATTCTATTGCATGGACGAATACTTTTTTTTGTTCATGATATGATGATGACATGCACAGAAATCAGCAAAAAATAGTTTTGGCCTAACTACCAAGTGTATTATATGACCCTTCCTACCTTTTTGCAGATAAGAAAGGAAGATTTTTTCCTTAAAATTGAAGTGATGTTAGCAAATAAGAATCTGCACTATACCACCCCAAAGGCAATATAGTATCCAATAGCCATGTAAATTTATTAGCGTTCACGGTCAAACCCACAATCAGAAAAACGGAATTGATGCAAGTGGAATGCTATAAGCACAGCGAAGGAGTAGGATGAAAATAGTAGAGTGACATGATCTTGAACTAAAAAAAGTAACAAAAAACTCAATTCGCTTTGAGGAAAACGTACTTAAGTATGTGTGATTCTCTACATAGGATATTTATTTTCAATGGATGTCGATGTCAGCTATCATCATGCTAATTTGACGGAGGTAGGTGAGGTAATAATGAAGCTGGCGTCCTTTTCCATACCAAAAAATTATTCAGCCACTCAACATCCGAGTCAATCTTTACTTGTTTCATTAATATTTAAAAAGGAGTCAAAATATGTTCTGTAGTTTTGAGAACAGAGCTTGTTCTAGAATTGAAAATTCATTTTTTGTGGTTTGTTCTTCATTGCCTTGTTCATGAGAATCACGATCATGAAGATATGTGGTTGCAGCAGCGACCATATTTTTCTGATCACTCTGCAATGAAACAGTGTTAATCACAATCAAACAAAGCAGATAATTTTATTGTCCTAAAAAATTCAGCGGTAGTACTTATAAATAAGTGATAAATCGAATTTTTTCGTGAGCGGACATTTTAGTTGACTGGTTGCAAGGATGACCCTTGATTTCATTACCGGAGTAATAATAACAAATACCTGCTCGCAGTTGTAGAAAATCCATTGATGATTATCCTGCATTCTTTCAAATTACTTTGACGAGACGGTAATGAAATTTAATTATGAGTTTATGAGGGACTAATTTGAATCATCGTTAAAATGACTAATTTCACTCTCAATATTTTCAGTCTCATTATCCTATTAATGCTACAAATTTTTACTGTTTTTTGCCTAAAGCCATAAGCTTTGCTGTCCTTAGCTATGCTACAAATTTAGTTAATTGCAATTCAAAAATTTCAGGTGTAAATTAGCATACATTACACATTCATTTTTCAATTTGGTAAAAATGTAAATGTGCAAGCTTAGGTTATATCAGTACATATGTATATGAATATGTATTTGGCCACCTAGCAAAAATAGAATAAGGGGCACACGATGTGATGAGTCAAACGAAATCAAAATCAGTTTAAGGAGATTAGGTATGTGGCCTGACTAAGTAGAAGCGTAGCTCGGACGGAATGGCAATGAATCTTATCATAGACGCCCAAATGTTATTATCAACGCTATACAAACTAAAATGAATGGAATATCGTCGTCTCGTGATCATAAATATGAATCATTGGAGCTAATTCCAATAATCAAGTACAAAGTTTATATATGACTAGATATCTACAAAATACAGCTGCAATAACTGCAGTGGACGGTCATGAATCATGAACATGGCACAAATAAAAATTCGAATTGTGGTGGCCACAGTTAGAGCAAAAAGTCACGAAGGATACAATTTTTGTGACGTCTCTTTATCACACAGAGAAAAAATGGTAATTGTTAGAAGAAACAAACGAGATAGAAGAATACTAGTAGATGAATACAAAAAACAAGTCGCAAATGTAATATATAGTATTTGGTGGTGTTGGGAGATAATGAAAAGGAAATTTTTTCTGCAGATGAATAGGTTGGAATACTACAGCTACGATCATGATTATGATGATCGTCATCATCGTCGTCACAAAACATCGTCAATCGTCATTTTTTCAGTGATCTTCCATTACAAAAAAAAACATTTATACATTGTGAAGGGCTTCAAAACGAGTTTCTCAAGAACAGGGAAAACCTGCTGAATCCAAATACTATACTAGTTATATTCTAAAAGCAGTTTTTTTTCTTTGGCTTCACTTCTCACTGAAAAATTATAACGAAAAAGAAAGAGTAAAACATGAACAAACAGCTGAAGCAAAAAAAATCTCCTGTTTTTCATGAAGGGACAACCTTTGTCCACCTTAGAGAGTCATCCATGTATACATATATATTCATTTGATTGCCTCAGGCAAATTATCGAAAGGGATTATAGAAAAAAGTATCTCTTTAAAAAGATGATATTTAATAGGATGGTTGATATCATGTCGTGTGTATTCCATTGTATATTGGCGAAAAACGAACGATGTGCAGTTTTTGTGCACTTGTTGGCCTTTCGGCCTTCTTCTCGCTTTCGATGCTTTAAAGCTTGTCATTACATGCTGGTATTCTAGCCATTTTTATTGTTGGTCAAGACCGTGCCACTTTTTTTGCTAAGATCAGATGAGGTGATATGAATGCAAAAATACTTTTTCGATAGAATTCTATACGCAACATTGTATAAAGTGTCTAAAAACCATTCAAAATGTATTGGATTTCAATTGAAAAGTGAAATGCATTGTTATATTTATGAAAGCAAAACTTTCTTTGGGGATTATGTGACGGTGACATGAGCAACGGAGGACGATCTAAACTGAAATCTTAAAGAATTTGATAAAAGAATTTGAATTCCATTAAAATGAGTCATCAAAAATAAGCTCGTAGGATTAAAATCCAAAACATGGTGAAATAAAAATGAAAGTCATTTTTGTGAGCATCGAAAAAGGGAGCGTCAATTGTATTTCTCACTGGACTACTCTTCGTATTCTCAGTGATATTTGTTTGAACAGCATTTTGACAAGTGTCTGGATCACGTAACACCCTAGTCGAGCTACTGCTTACATTTCATATTACGAATGAATCCTTCATTTTTGTTTTAGTTTTAACCTTCCAAATGTTTAGATTACTTACAGAAATTTTTTATTTGTAGTAATGTACTGCAAAACAAATTAGAATTCACAAGGAGCACTTTGTTAGTAGATCATTCAGTACCACAGGGTTCTTGGAATATAAATGAGTTGACGATGAGATGGGCTTTTAAAGAATTTATCTATTTGCTTACAAATATTTGTTTTTATTACATAATTCAGTTTCCACGAAATTAAGTTGATGAACTAAAATAAGTGCGGCTTCCAGATAGGATGTTTTTATTTCCATAATTTTCTTTCTTCTTCATGTGTCTGTTTGACTGTGCATTCATGAGATTATTTTGAAATATTTACCATTCCAAAGTCCATCTAGATCTTGAGGATTCCCTACTTAATCTTTCTCGTTCCGACTTCGCCCTTGTTGACTCTGAATCCTTTAAATGCGACTACCAAATTTATCACCAAAATTGTGCCTTGCTCACTTGAACCGATAAAGGAAAAGTGGAGTTTATTATTGATTAGGAAGATATATGACTACCTCGAGGCTTACCACAAAATGACTTTGCAATTGCATCATTTTACTTAATATTTCTTCCTCTAGTTGGGTTGTACTGTTTAATGAATTTCTGCAGGAAGTCTTAATGTGACTAGCTCAATGACTTGAAATTACTTAGAAAAACCATCAACGCATAAACATAATCCAGTCCTTGTCGTTTCTCCCTTTTAAAGATTTTTATAAGACAGTGTATTATCCAGGTTTTGGTCGTCAAAAAGATATTTGAGCTTTGGGAAATATCTATCGCACATATAAAGCACATCATTGTATCGTTTCATATTGACTTATGGCTTTTAAGTTTGTAAATGCATGTTCAAGTAATGAGGAGTACGTGATTTCCCCTCTGTTTTTCTTTTGCCGTTGAAAAGTGTACCAACAAATTCAATCTTTACTTTTGGTGGGGAGAGGGACTTACTTTTTTTAGAGTATGCTGCGTAAGATGATCTTTTGACATTGGGTTTGAGACTGCAGAACTGACGAAGAAATTCACTTGGGCTGTGATTACCAAGTTGGACCGAAATGCTATTTCTGTGGATTGCCAGCTGTCACACAAATCTTCACCCTTCAGGAGCTTTTACACTTCAGGAGGTAATTAAAAATGCGAAAGAAAAAGAAGCTCACTACAAAAAAGTGCGAAGAGAAAAAAAGGGGATTCTCTCCGTCTTCATTTATAACTATTCCAAAATTTTAACATTTGAAGGCAAAAATGTGACTGTTTGTTATGGTATGATAAGATGAACAGTTTAGTCCATCATCATAACACTCAAGTTTTATGCTGTCCAAAAGGTTACAGCTTTTTTTAGTTGAGGGTAAGTAAGGGCCATTGTGTAATGTCATTTTTCCTCTTTTTTCCTTGCTGTAACTGCGGCTTGAAGAATGGTCGATCATTTTGAATTGTTATTTTACGGAAGCATCATCAGTAGCAAAATACAAAGGAAGAAGAAGACCTTTTGTCTTTCCTCAGAGCAAACCTTAACATTCCCATTGCGTGAGCGAGGTATTCATGCATGCATTGAATTCCATATTGCAAGGGAACAGTTTTTCAACAATGCGATGTCTACTTAATAATCCGAACGAAACACCAAGCATGATACCTTTTCAATTTCCAACGTTTCAAAAAAAAGTACTTTTTATTTCTTACGTAACAAGAGTACAAAGGTGCAAGGCCACACAAGGTATGGATTAAGGAATAAAAAAAGTTATGTATGCATGATGCAAAGTCATACTTACACTTTACACATTCTCTCTCGTGCCCTTCACGAATCGATTTCAACTTCTAACAGTCATTAATACTTAAAGTCACAAAAAAATTTGTTAAGCATATTTTTTCTCATTTGAATTGTATGAGAAAAAACACTTTTGCTCATGGTTTTAGCACTGACCTTTCCATGTCCACTTGCTTTGTACTTACGTAATGCGAATATTTTTGTTAAAAAATCTTTTAAAAAAATAATGTGTTTAAAGGCCATATAAGAAGCGAATTTTTCCTTGCATTAAGAACAGCTTAAAATTGCATTAAGGAATGAAATGAGTGAGTTCGTTTTTCTTTGTAACATTACATCTTCGGGGAAGTCCAGTGAGACATGAATTAAAGGATAATCTAGAGATAAGGATGGATCCACCGATTTTAATACTAATGGGATTTGAAAGAAAATTAATGGCAACTCTCATACGGTAAGTTTCGCAAAGAATAGACGTAATCAAGTGAGACGGATCAAATATGTTCTTTCATACATGTACATAATGTGTGCACAATTTGTCTTGAGACGAGGACAAAAAACATGTTGAGACACCTTATATTGGAGATATACATACATATGGATAGATGTATTAAAGTGATAATTAAGTATAAAGAAATAAAAGGTCTTAGAATACCATGCTTTACTTGATCGACTATATGAAAAAGCCGAGAATGGATGAGCCAAAGCCCAAAGCTAGCCATAAGTCAGTCCAGTTCTTTTATTTTCTTCTTTTTAAATGTTCTCATGGGATGAAAGCATCGTCTTGTCGTTTGTGTCACAACTTAATGAATAAGATTTTCCAAGCTCTCCAGTGATGTGTGATGTGATGTGGTACGTTAATGAAACTGATGCAAATGTAATTGTGCAAGGTAATAAAGTTCTATGTATGTAGACTACCTTACCTGTCTGTTGATGGTAGTATTTTATTCCATTTGGCACTGAAAAATTACCTGGAATCTTTTAAGGTGTGTTTACTCGCGACTAGTATTACTTTGTTAAATGAATCTAACTTTGCCGGAATGTGGATTAAACTAGTAAAAATGGCGAACATTGTGTTGTATTGAGTGTACGATCGTGCTTTTTTGCTGGCTTGCATTTTGCATTAAAAGATGGATTCAATTCTACTGGGTAAAGTGCAATGACGAGTTGGTATTTTTGTGTGTAGGTAGATAAATATTACGTATGAATGTGCTTAGGACGCATGCGAAAAAGATTCGGATAAATTGCTTTGCGTTTTATAGCCGAAAGAAATTGTTCGTACTCAAGTTCAATTTAAATTTCAGTGCCGGCCAGCAATTAGGCATGAATGCGAAAACGAGAACTAGTACAAACAATTTTATTTAGGCATTTTGTTCATCTGCTTTCGAGTCTGATAGACATTTTTTGCGGAATACATGTAATAATCATTGATCAAGATCAAAAATGATTGACTCGCATGGGAAAATTCGTAAGAATCAGTTTGGTAGGCTCTAAAGATTAAGCAATCTCTTGCCCTAATCATTTCTCTATCTCTGGAACGGAAATAAGCTAATGACTTCATAAGCTTTTCACAATTCCTGCATTTCCAATGAAAACTGATGATTTCAAAATCCACAAAGTCAGAGTATCAAGCAGCATAACCTTCAGTCATCAAATCGTACAAAAAATGCATGCATATAGCTTTCTTGAAATCTGTAAAAAGTGGCCGTTAAAAATGAACAAAAAAGAAGGGTCGGCTCCACCTAATTTTTTTAAAAAATTCACCCGACGTTCTGGCCTGGAAAAATAGTCATATTACTTTTCGTTTTAACTGTATATGTGTTCATCTGTACACAGAACAGTTTCAGAAATGCATCTTATGCATCACTTAAAGTTCGTCTTAAGTTTTACTTTACAAAGTTCTGCCTCTCTCGCCCTTTCCCGAAAGATAGGCCACAGTCTGGTTTCTTTTTATACTTTTCTTCTCATCCCATCGTCAGCTCAAGTAAGTACTTACACATACCCTTTTCATAGTGCTCGTAATGGAGTTTGAATTTGTTGGGAGTGGGGATCAAATGAATTATTTTGTCCGTTGCAATATTTTTTAAGAAACCCATGAAGACCTGTTTTAAAATGCATTACGATTTTTTGAAGAAATAGAATGCTCAATAATGTACTTATTATGTTTGTAACAATGAATAAAACTACGTGATAGTATTTGTTGACGAACTAGGATTTAATATTTCTGAGTAAGTGACGAAAAATTTGCAACAACTTTTAAATTCACCTTATTTAAATTACAATCATAAACTTTTTACACTATTTCTGAGAATTCACACGTTTTTTGTAATTTGTCCATGAACGCCGCTGACGTGGACAAGTAAAGTGCTCTTTTTAAAAATCCGCTTGCTTTAAATTTTAAAGCTTATCAGAATGCAGAGCAGGAAATCCTGCTGAAATAAATGGAGACGTAATCGCAAACATGTTGTCATAGTTGCTCAGGTATGCTTTGTTTGTACAAAAAGGTGGTGGGTAACTCCGTTTCCTTGTGAATGTGAAGCAAAAGCGGTTTTACAAAGTAAACGATACATAAGACGGCTAATGATAGAATGACTCATGTTTGCATGTCTTGTTGGTCCCCGAGGTTAAGTTTTTCCCATGAATGCAAAATTAGTGAAGTTGTAAAACAATTTTTTTTCATCATCATCATCATCAAAGTAATCCTAGAAAAAATGGAGATTAAAGTTCAACTCTTAGAATTTTTTAATGTATTTACGCAGTAATTACTTTCGCAATATTATAATATACATATTCTCTCATTTTCTCCCCCACTCACTCAGAGTTTTTAGAAATAATGAGGAAAAAAGAGTAAAGTACATAAATCCAATCGTTATAATTTTCAGTGATGATAATAATGGTAATAGCAAGAATAAGAAAATCGAGGCAAACCGAAGTTTAGGCTTATGAACAATAAAAAAAGTGGTGGTTTGATGGTTGTTGCAACGGTTACACGATTGTAAAGCCCGAAGTTCTGACGAACTACTTAGTACTACTCAAAGAACTGAATCTAAATACCTAAACAATGAACCAATATATTTTGCTCACATGAATACGTTTAAAATTAAAATTATTGATACCGGTCGCGTTAAATGCAAAATCATTCTTACATAATACAAAGTATGCAGATTATGAATCTAGAAATAAATATCCGCATTCCAAATTCAGTCGTAATAAGATGTCCACCAAGTGAAGCTTTTGAAATGCTTTTGGGATTTAAGATGTTTGAAATAGTTGGGTTGGATTATTATGGTACATCTTTTTAATGATTGAAGATGCGAGACACTCCTCTTCATAGTAAATGTGGCACTCAGGCTGACCAAGTAAGTAAAGCACCAGCACCACAATGCAAGTACTATTAATGCAATGATGGATAATGATCACTCTCCCTCTTCAACGTCGTCGTGGTCATTCTTTGACAAATGAATTGTGATGATCATCATTGAAATGAATAGAGCCTTACATGAGCAAAGGTTTTTGCCCACCTGAAAGCTTCTTATTGAGTCGATTCTGATAGTCGAAAGCTGTTTGATTAGGCAGGCCCAGCAATGAGCCAAAGTAAGTATCTTTGTTAACCAGTTCTTTTCGTTGGGATAAGCCGATGATGAGGATTTTTATATAAGTGTCTAATTTTAAATTGAACTCATAAGCCAGTTCCAGCTAAAAGAAAAAAATAATATTTTTTTACTTGGAAAAGAAACGGCATAACTTAATTCTTTTCGTAAAAGCTTGTTTTTACGGAGAATTGAGAAGTAGAAATGAATTATTGGAGTTCTATGTTTTAATAGAACTTGATGAGGCCGACATTTCTTTTCCACTTGCATGGTATTGCAACATAACCTGTTCAAGATTATGGCAATGCAATAGTAGCCAAAACAAGGTATACTTCACAAACAAAATGTCCATGGCCAGATCCGATTTTTTCGTTTCACCTTCAACATTCACAAAGCAAGCTTGCACATCTTATTTTTTTACTCAAAGTGGACTATGGACCCTTACTAATCTTTTTTTAAAAAGTCCAGTATAAAGCAGCTAGCTATAAAATATTTTTGGGTTCCGTGCCTTCAAGTATCCCAGAAATGTCCGGTTTGTTAGTGCTCATACAGTTCATGTGTAGCGTCTGCTTTGTTGCGGTGATGCGGACATTAAAATCTTGAGATTCTTGGCATTAAAAAGTTTCTTTTTTTCAAACAAAGGACTTCTGCTTTTAGGGAACTCAAAAAGCAATAGTAGTATTTAGTACAACAATCGTTGCATGTTGCATTTGCATCTGATCTGATGTATTGTGGGCTTGGGCTTTGTTACACGTTCATCTTTTTTAAAAATTGTTTACTAGTCGTTACTTACATTACTAACTTCATTTTTCTTCTGCCTTTGATTTCTGTACTTCATCTGAAATCTAAACTGAACGAGGCAGAGGCAAAACTTGCTAGTAATTGCAATTGCAAGAGAGGAGAAGACGAAGGAAAGAGAGGTTGTCGATGGTAAATGCTGATGCTGAGTTTGTTAGTTAGGTTGACGTCGTCGTCTTCATGTAAAAAAGCTTGTTCTTCGTATGCTCACGTTCGCGTTGCATAGGTTGAAATGAAACTTTGATTTCTACCGTACGTATACGAGGATGTTGAATAGGATGCATAGAATTTTGAAGACCACTGCAAGTTAGGGTAAGTAATGTTTAATTGTAAATGCCTTTGTATCGCTCACTCACTAACAATCAGTCCAAGATTTTTTCTTCGTGCACCAGTCCATGTTGAGATTCTGTAACGTTCACATCCAACCCTTGTGCACGCACGCACCCTCGGCAACTTTTTAACAGATTTTTTTTTCCTTCAGTTTAAGTTTATCACTCTTCTGTGGTTACTCTGATTCATGAATTTATCCAAAAGTCCGTGATAGTTACTCAGGGTTCTAATCGGCCTTCTTGGAGTTAAACATTTTAATAGTGCCGCAGTTTGCAGTTTTTAAAAGTTTATGAATAGTGTGATTATTTTACTTCATTGCTTTTCAAAGAACTTATTCAGAATTTCGGAGAATTTTTTAGTGTATGTGTACCTAAGTAAAATTACAGAAAAAAAACCTTCCTCATGCATGCGTAATAGACACATGGGGACAGGAATTAGGAAGGTAAACAAGTTTGCAGTAAATCACTAGGTTTAAATGTCATTACCTTGTTCACCCGCCATTTCTCAAATTTTTCATGAAAGTGCATGTAATTGCATTGCTCTGATTTCTACTCTCCAGAACGGTCGTTCCCCGTAACATAATTTTTTCTTTATTTTGTTTTGATTGTGACGCTCCAGTTCCTTTTTCTTAACGAGCAAAGCAGTATCGCAAATTACGATACGATTATAGTGGTGCAGACAGGCTAAATATATTTTGTGAGTCAACGAGTGTGAATATCCTCGTGCAAGTAGCAAATGATAAGATAAGCCAACATCACGGGAACATACCCAGAGAACATGTGCGATTTCTTTTGTGGGGAAAAGAAGATAAAAAAATGATTTTTGCATACCAACAACTTTGTTTCATTCATATACATTTTCATGTGCGTAAAATTAGCCAGGAGAGCTATCCCACTTGTTGCTTTCAGATCTGATTATTTCTTTTTGTTTTTCTTTCTCCTCAATGATCAGTGCAATTTGTATGCATTTTATTTTGTTGAATTAATTTTTCACGCGGAAGACAAAAGACAAACAAATTCTGCTGATGCTGATACGAATAATTAGGTTATAGCTGATACAGTTCAATTTTGTCTTGGTGACAGATGAGTTGAAAACGAATGGATGGCTCAATCATCACTCCAACCGAAAAGATAGGAAACAGACATATAAAACTATAGCAGAGTCAAAAGGAAAACATTGTTGTTCTATCTGATTTCTGCACTGTTTACACTTGAGTAAATCAAACAGAAAAAATAAATAGATAATGTTTATTGTCATACGCATTCATGATATTTCTGTTGTGCTTAATGGAACGGAAAATAGGTCTTTAAACGTAACAATCGAAAGTATTCCGTTACCTGCAATCTGTAGGCGCGCATTTCATGTCCAAATATACAAATTTGTCTAAGGTAGGAGTTCGAAATTTGTATGCACTTTGGCTTATCTGCTCTCAATTTTTGATTTACCAACTGCCAATACAATGGCGAAATTGACTGCCATACGACATGTATCTTTATCGTCAAAAAAAAATGTCTAGTTGCATAAGGCATACTACATGATTTTCCTTTTGATCACGTACGGAACTGTCGACACCGTCCCGCGCATTTTCTTTTCGTGTTGTATTTATCTTTAACCAAGCCATGTAAACCGCTCATTCCATGTTTCGAATTTCATCTTTGTCGGAGGACGCGGTTGTGATGTCATAAAACGACCACTCGGTTATCTTGATTGATATAATTCCTCTAATTGTTCTTTAGTTTCTTTTTCTACGTTTTGCCATGCGTTTGTGAAAATGTTTTCATATGATTTTGTGCATTTTTTACAGTGAACATCGCGACAATGAGGGAAGTCATTGTTGACCAGTGAGTGACAGTGATGATCTGTATCTTCCTTGTGGATGCACAATGATTTAATACACTCATTTTACAGTTTAAAGAAAGTTCAAGACAGTGAATAATTGTGAATAATAGCGTTGAATTCGACAACCGTCAGTATCGAGAAAAGCGGAAGCAACCTGTTCTATTGCCACCCGGAAAGATGACGTTAAAACGGACAATTTGTATAAGTAAGCCCAGGAAACATTTTCTAGTTATTTTTATTATAATAAGCAGTGTTGCCACCACCATCCAAGATAATTTAAAGGCATATTTAACAATATAGATATACCAACACTCAATTTAAATTATCACTTTCTCCATGGAGGGCGAAATCTCAGAGTCACGATATAAAATATTTTACGTTACATGTACATATTAATGATGATGATGATGGTGATTATGATGATATAAGATTTAGGAAGAGATATGATTCCCACAGATTCCCCACTTCAGTTACACATTTACAGCAGTGAGTCTTCCACAATTTTCATTAGACATTGACACTGATGGCATGGTATAAGAATGAGCGTTGAAATCAAGCTATGGAGGCCTGCACCAAACCTGAACAGAAATATGCAATATTGTTTAAGTTTAATACAGAATTTTTAATTTTCGTCCTATTTCGCAAAGCAGGACGGATAGTATTTGAATCGCTTTATTGCAGTGCACATTGTCTGTATCTTTTCATTGTTCATTGGGGGAATTCTCCACTCAAAGGTTCCCATAATCTGTATTCAAGAAGAAGCATCCAAGTAAAGTTGTTTCAGGAAAACATGTCTTTTTTCCCACTATTAATGTTTTCCGTCGTTGTGCAGCAAGTAGCTTGATGCTCCAATAAGTCCAACTCCATTTATTCCATCCACCACCGCCGATTCATCATTATCATTATCTTGTAACTAGGGATTCGCGAATCGTGAGAAATTAAAAAAATACAAACCATGCACGCATTCTTGCTTACATTCTGGATTATTATAATTTCATTAATCCTCAGTCTTTGATTTTCTGTAATGAAATGAAATGTAGGGACTACAATAAAAATTACCTTTGTTTTAAAAAAATATATGGAGCATCATCATATGCATAAATGTATTCATGTAATTGAAGATTTGGTGAGATAGAACCAGAAGACGGAAACAAGAAAAATGCACACATGTCTGCTGGAGCTAGATTTTCATAGGACTGTATTATTAGCAACTTATCGATGGATAAGCTCAGCCTTAATATAGATGTTTGCATTTATTCGTTAAAAGAGCTCCCACTGAAAAAAAAACAGCAGCCATATTCGTAACACATATTCATGTGGTTATAAAATGAAGGATATAACTATAGAGTTGAATGTGCTTGTTTATTAAAACTTTGTCCGTATTTTGTGGAATCTTTCCTCCTTAAAAAAAAGTTGAAGGTGACCTATAGAAAAAAAACTGTGGAATTAAGCTGCCATATTAATGCTCATAAGTAGGTGCATGACTACATATTAAATGATGGAAAAATAAGACGCTCAAAAATGAAACTGACCTTTCCAGGAATTTTGGAGAGGGACAAGACAAAGGCATGCATTTGGGCGGTACGATCACCAATTTTGCTGACGACTGCCACCGTATTCGTCTTAAACTTTTTTATCTGAGACTTTGGAAAGATTATGAGATAATAGGAATCGCTTTGTTTGCTTGTTTGTCTCTATGAATTATATATTGTATTGTGTACCTATTATTTCTGTGGGCAGGAGACAATAGACAATGAATCCGATTGATACAAACAAAGTTTATGGATTACCAGTCACAATTCATCTAAAGAATATGTTTAAATAATGTTTTACTTGTCTTTAAAAATCCTGACATTGCTTCAGGGAAAGGAATTAGGTACGTTCATTATGGTAGCACACGGATTTTGGGGTCTGCACTCTGTACTTACAGCTTTATTATCCCATAAATCGTGAAGACATTGAAATGACAAGAGGAATACCAGCAAGTGAGAAAATAATGCCGAGAGCATTTGCTCACCTATTGTATGTTATCACTCCAAAACTATGTTTTTTTTCTTCTCTTTTCGAATTTGTTGTGTGAGGATGAGAGGTGATGATGGGTATTGTCTGGTAGTTTGTATGCATTTGGTGGGTGGTTTCGTTACATTTGAAATGAAGAGAGCATTAGGTATTAGTTATGCATGTGACTGTGACAGAACATTTCGTTTGAATTGACGTGGACTTTAGATTTCGTGATTCATTATGCTCGTAAACCAGGATGACATGTTTTTCTTCCCTAAACGTCAAATAAAATCACAAACAGGGCAAGTAAATCGTTGACTTTCAGAGAAAATGACAAGGTTTTTTATAGTTGAAGTCTTCAATCTTTTGGTTCGTGACTCTTCCAAACCTGAAGTATTTTCCAAATTCCCTGAAATTCCTTGAATGATGTTACTGGTACTTAAAGATGGATTAAGATTCTTAAAAACCACATTATAAGTGTTTCATTTACAATGAGGCTTGAGATTCTAGGTGATATTATTTCCTGAAAAAAAAACTCAAGTGTGATATATGTTTATGACTAAGAAAGGAGCCTTACATTCACAAGTAAGACCTAAGTGGACGAAAAATAATTTCCTTCTTTATTGTTTCCTATGAATCGATTGACTTGATGGGTAGTTTCCCCTGAGCATAAAGAACGTCTCCATTATCATGAATTTATTGGCCTACATTTCAATTTTGTTGACATTGCTTACTATTTGTTATGTGCTGTTTTGATTGCTTACGGGCTTATCAGAGAGATCAGGTCGTTGTTAGCCGGGTGGAGCAGCTTTTGTATATTTGGGGTTTGTATCTCAATGCAATCAGGACGCTAGTAAACTCAGAACATAAAAGTTTTCCGTGATTTATTTATTCATTCTTTAACTGCTGCTCTTTAGACACGAATATGGATTCCAAATATTTTGTTTGAATTATGGTTAATGTTTTTCAAAATTTGATGATGAAAGTAGAAACTGAATCATAAATGTTTAAGCTCAATTGCAACAATGTTCAAAGAAAAGAACAAAATCTTTCGGTATAGTTGAATTACTTACACACTTCATCCATTTCAGACCAGAACAATTGTCACGGTTGACTTACTTGAAAATACTATACTGATTTGAGCAGTGGTGTCAATGCGCTTTATATGTCGCCACGACTGCAAAAATAATTGCAACTATACCGCATCACATTGCATTCCAAAATAAACAATTTCGAAACACTGGAGTAAAATATGCAACACATGTTCGCAACTTTAAGATGTAAATTGGTTTAAATCCTCGACTATTTAGAATTTCGCAACACCATTTAAGTGATCTGTTTTCAGTCGTCGAACGAATACGAATGGATAGGCACTTCTAATTTTCAACCTGCACAAGAAATAAAATAAAAAGAATTTAGCTTGGATTTTAGCAAATCATTTCGTAAGCCAGGTTTTTACTGTGCACAAAAAAACATTTTTTCAATGAGATGTTTAGATCGCTCCTCTATTCCCTCTATCTGATGTTTAGTATGAACTTATCTTATATTCGAATTATCCATTGCCATGTGACACCTGTTGAATTTAAAGCATTCATTGCACATTTGAACTTTTTTTAGGAATACGAAACATGCTATGAATCATGATTGCAAAAAAAATAAGAGTTTGTCCCAAGCGTAAAAAAGAGTAATTTTGGGTATATAAAATTTTGGGTACATGTTATATGTACATGACTAAAGCGCATCTTTTATATGTTTTTACTGGTTTTTATTGCATTTAAAATTGATCTTCTTAGCTCCTGCATTCAGATTAAAATTCGTTTCATTCATGACGACGAGACAAAAAAAGTCATACATGCAATACATACCTACGCATACATGCCTATGCTTTATCATGTACATATATATACGCCTTACCAACCAGTGGTAGTCATCGTCATCAATTCAATTGAAAATGAAAAGAGTATTTTTTTTTGGCAAAAAGAATTAAATGTTTACGCTGAAAAAAGAAATTAAGTATAAAAGCTGAGAAAGAAAAACGAGTTGAATTTTGAATAGAAGTGCAAACAACTGACAACGACGAAACCTTTAGAAAACTGAGAATGAATACTTATAAGTGGCATGGTATGTGTGTGTACGTATTATATGGTACGCCAAATGAAATTATTAAGGGAATCCAAAGAATGATCGTCTTGTCCTCAATATTTTTTTCCAACTTGTTCATTTTGCTCATCCTTTGCATTGCATCTTGCAAACTTCTTTTTATATAGCCCCTTTGCAAAAAAAAACTAATTTTCTTCACAAAAAATGGTTTCCTCGTTTCTTGCATTTTTAATTGAATCTAAAAATTCCATTTAAACAAAATTGCGAAAACACGGTAACCATGGAGACATGGTACTAGTAATAATAGTAATTCCAGATTGTTTGGATTCCTCATCGAATTTATGCTGTTTAAATACGCTCGTTTGTAGCCCCAACTGAACAGATCAGAAGATAAGGCAAGACCGCAGAATGAAGCAGATTATTTTTTTTTGTTGTCTTTTGACACTGAAGTTGCTTAGTTGTGTTATGATTATGTTAAGAAACGAAGCAAATAGCAACGGAATTCACTTTTTTTGTGTCGATGTCGTTGTCGTCAACAAGTCGACTTGCATCAAGACAAGTCAAACGAAAGCGTAAGGGAACTTGCTGCATTAGACCTTTCCACGCTGTGACTCAAGTCAAGGTAACCGTGGCTTTTGGGTAAGTAGGTGAAGATATTGTGGCAATGCAATGCAATACTGAAGAGCGAAACAAAATCTTTATGTTCATTCATATTATGATTATGAATGATGGCTTCATTGTATCGTATGCACCCTTTTTAACTACAAAAAAAAACCTGTCATGTGTGTATCTGTTACCTGAACATGTGTATTTTGCGACTTAAGTATATGCACATCCTTCTGCTGTTCCTCAAGTGCATTTTAACTTAAAATGAGGAGCGTTTCTAAACGTAATGATAACATTTTGACTTACAATTAAAGTACTACATCGATTTTGTGGTCATGTCATGATCCTTTGAAACTTACCTGTGTAGCAAGTACCCACAATTGTGGATAAGTCTTGCTCTTTGCATTCAAAATCTGGTGACGAATGTTTTCACATAAAAATAAATTGCTACGAGGTTCTAAATTACTAAAAATGGAATGACATTACAAGGGCCACCTAATTTTTCCGTGAGGAGGCGCTATTTTGTCTTAAGGTAAAGAAATGTTATGGTCCTCATTTTATTTACTAGCATGAATAACTCATTTGGTTTGGTGTTAGTAGGTATGCAACCAATTCTGGACAGAACTCTATGAAGCGGATATACTTACGTATACTTCCGTTGAATGAGTATATCACTCCTGAGAAAGACGACGAATGAATTGGGGTCATTGCTAAGTGAATAATGTATCGATTTGTGGTTCCCTTTTCGGGAATTGAGAATTGTCATAACGTCGTGCCATGTCATTCCTTCTCGAAATTCATAAGTAGTTCCTTAGAAGGGTCAAGTGAATCATCTCAACTCAACTCAGAAGCAATCGCTACCGAAAGCCAATCAGTGGCCTCTTCTCTACTTTCCATTTTCAATCTCTTTACCAAGATAACATTACTCCATCACATGCCATGTAGCACACTTTGGAATTTTGCATGCATGCGACACCTGAAAATATTGCCTCTGCTTCTCTGACTATTTACCTACTCCCAAACGAATCGTAAGTATATGAGGCCGGTCGGCCTGAAGAAACCTTGCATAAAAAACAACGGTTAGTCAATGCAATGTAACAATATGGGATACGTTTGCATGATTTTTTACTCAAGTTGTCGTGGTAACCACAGAAAGGCTTTGCAAGAATATTCATGGTTTATGAATCGAAGTGCAATATAGATGATGAGATGAATGATAGAGTCATACAGTCTTATCATATCATATACGATTTTTTTTCATGAGTAGCAGCCGTAAACCTTTGAGGCTAACAACAAGAAGGGGAGAAGAGCAAATACGACAGCATTACAATTAAATTATATGATTAAATGGATAGATATTTGTGAATGAAACGAATTCGATATTGTACGAAATTTTTGTGCATTCTATTATTATAGCATCTAGTTATACTGCTTATCACTTTCAGTGCACTCTATCATCTGAGTACGTATATGCATTGATACAAAATTCATAGTGATTATCTTGCATGGACACATTTAATAACGCATAATTTAATGAATAGATCGTTAAGGAGTGGAGTAACGCTAAATGGACTTTTACCTATGAACTTATACCTATGTCTCTTTAAAGTTGTCTTTTCGATTGAGTGAACAGATAAGGTCGATGCAAGATATTGTATCTAGATCAACGAATAGTAGTTCCCGACTTAACTGCTTCATGGAATGGGGATGATGGATAGAATTAGATTGAGTGAAGTGCCATTAGAAATTCAGATCATTCCACCTTCATATTAATTCAGGAAAAGGCTGAACAAAAATACGGTCTTTTTGCTCAGGTGCAAGTAAAACATTTACCAATGATTCATGACTCGCGTTTTCCCGACATAAAAGATTTACTCATCTTGATTGCTAACTCCACATTCGCATTTTTTTTAGTTATTACACAAGAGTTTTAACTTCACGTCTGCATCACCATCATCCCCTTGTTTTATCTCATTTTCCATTAAAACGACAATTGCCACATGCATTACCACTTACAGCGAGAGTGTTTTCCGGCAATATAAATCTCATTTTGAGATGCTAGTCACCCCAAAGTTCGTCATTCATGAGTCATACTAATGAGCACAAGTGATGCACTACAACAATATGCATAAATTGGGTTGGCCATAATACCTGGATCGGAAATGGATGGGAGTGAGGTAAATGAGATGGTTTTTCCTGCTTTATCCTCGACCAGGATCGGCATCAGCGTCATATATTTTTAAACGTCAAATTTCACCGACAGAAATGAAATGAAGCAGTGCATTGCATCATTATTGTACACCCATTGCCAATTAAATATGAAGAGATTTTAAAATCTCACAAAAAAGCGGTTTTAAAAAGAATCATTGAAGTAAATTACCAAAGGTCAAGGATTCCCTCGAAACCAAAAGGGATTTCTCAAGATCCATATATTTCTTTTATTGTTGCTCATTAGACGCACAAAGGCCAATGCAATAATGGTTTCATGCAATTTTCAAGCTCCTCCAATGCGCAAAATTGGTGATATGATTAGACTCAATATCTCAGATAAAGGTGGTTGGTTGGTTGCTGATGGTGGTCGTCGTCATCATCGTCGTCGCGAATAAGTTTTTTTAGCTTAACCAGCATTCCGCAACACAATACCTAAGAAACCAAATCCAAAGTCATTAAGTATTACTACACGTCTCGTGTAAAATAATAAAACAAAGACTTAAAAGTCCCGATGATCCCAAGTTTGGTTTGAGTTTGCACTTGATCTTCAATCTTTTCGCATTCTCTCATACAAAAATGCAAATTGCAATGTGATGTGGTATACTGGTGAACCTTCTCGAATTGCGCCACGCACCATTACAATAATGATCACAATCACCATTCTTTTTAAGTATATACAGAATTGCATTGATGATGTGTTGTGATGGTGATCGATCAATTTTCTCGTGATCCCCAAAACACATACTAATAAACTTTTTGATGTTTTGACTTGTACTTGTAAACAGTCTTGTCTTGTATTGCAATTGTTTTTTCCATACCTGACCAAACCACTAAATAGCTCAAGCTCAGATCAGTTTATCTCATGCGATATACTATTGTTATAAATACGAAACAACATTTATGCGATTGCCGCAATTTTTTTTCGGCGAGTAAGGCAGTTATTTTAATTACAAAAATACTTTTGGATCCATTAAAAAACGATTCTGCGCTAAGGATGTTTGGGCATGTATGAGCTCGCTAACTTGCTGATTGTAGAGCCACAGTGCTGATGCTGATATGATTGATTGATAAATTAGCACAGATTTTTCCTAAATTTATGCTCACGCACTACATAAATAAATGTAAAATAGGAGATGGATTTATGAACGTTAGAATAGTTTTTTATGTGATTTGATGCTTGAATGAGAACATAAGAAGTGCCACTGTAGCTATCCTGCTTCAGATAACGCTGTTAAGGATTAAGGATGCAGTGCACTCCTTATCATTCCAATATTGTTATAGCAATAATAATAAAAATGGCACGCGTCTCTTTGCATTAAATACATCTCACTTTAAGATAAAAGTTGAGAATGAAAATAGTACATATTTTGTTTTGGAAGAAAGGAACGTTACGATTCAAAGCGTATTAGGAACATTATGCAAAAATGCAATGAAAAATTATGTTGGCTAATATTAATAATACAGTGCAAAGGCAAGATTTATCATATTGCATCTAACGTCTGAATGCATTCCTAGACTATTTTTATGGTTGTTGATTTGCCATAGCACAAAAATAAAGTGGTGTCATGCCAGTGGATCTAAAATGCAATCCAAATGGAGCAATACTAATAATGTGTGGGCGAGCCTTAAATGATTTGATGTGATACCATTTACGCGCCTAATAACTCTATTTAGTCAGTTTACTTTTAGTTCAAAGTTCAACTTGAGTTGAGTTAGGTCCTGATGAAAAAATATTTCGTTTTGGTTGTGTACATTTGTATTGTCAAGAAGACAAGTGCAGACCCAGTTTTAGACGTTTTTCGTGCTGTTGAGAAACAAGACGAAAAGTCCAATATTGATTTTCAAGCTCAAGTCATTCGTTTCTGTACGAAAACGCGATTTAAAAGTGGACGTTTCAATTTATGATGCTGTTGTGTCCTACTCATTTGAGTTTAAACGAAAAAGAAGGAATCTTTCTCGCTCATTTAAATGTTGCTTAAATGAGTCTTAATTGAGCTCATGAGCATTCATTATAAAGGAACAAAGTCAAAGTCGAACGAACCACTTTTAATTCAAATTTTGGAATGCACTAGTGCAGAAAACACAGTGGGAAAGTGGCTCATGGATAAAAAGGCATACGAATCGAATTGAATCGAAGTCATGAAATGTCTTCTTCTTCTGGGCGGACTTTATTGCTGATGTCAAGTGTATATCATGTTTTGTATGTGCAGAATTTTTAAAAAATCGCATGCATGTTGGTTTCGTTGAAATGATGTTGTATTTTGTGTTGTGTGTGTGGTAGTGATTGTCCAACATGTGTCCTGAAGCTACTTCTCATGTCCAATTTGTGTCACCCTCTGCTCTTTTCATACTATGTTGGTCAATGTGGTGGTGGTAATGGTCGTCCACCGCTGTTAAAAGGGAACATTCCTACACAAAACAGAAAAATATCTTTCACGTTTTATCTTTGAATTATAAATTACATTCAATAATCGTCGCCGGATTATGAGTGAATGAGTTTCGAGTCCCTTAATAATGTACTACAGAAAGGGATGTACAATGAAATGTAAGTGCAAAAAAAGACACCAGTTTTAATTTCTTAATGAGATGGTGATAAATGAGAGAGCATATATTTGGCATGATATGACATAATAAGTAGTGTCGACGTCGATTCGCATTTTTTGTTGGATGTGTGGACCGATTTGAAAATTACAAAGTTCTGGTTTAACTCCCATCGAAGACATGAGAACACACGGATGCATGATTCACTCTGAAGCGGAGGTCACTACTTACTTCAATTCTTACTTTGGCTTGCGTTAATCTGGCTGACAAATGCATTTTTAGAGATCAGATGAAAATATTTAAGACATGTGTAATAGGTTAATTTCTACGGATTTATCTGGGTCGAGCGAATTATTTAATGTTTTATTTTAACACATGCCAAAAAAATAAGGGAAATCAGTTGTTCACAAAGTCTAAAAAAATTATCCAACTTATTGTCATCAGGTGTAATGCATACTCATTCATTCTTGCCTGTCCTAATGACTAATATATTGTATGCATGTAAAATATAAGTTTTACCGCGACAGAAATGTGGTATTGATTTAAAACGCAAAGGAAAATAACAGACTGTTGCTATTTATGGCGCTGTCATTATTTTCCCTTCTCCTAAGTTTAGGGTTTAGGCTAGGGCCTCAGTGAACAAAATGACTCATCAAAAAAATTGGTACGAACCCTAAAACAAGTGGCTATTTTGTGATTTTGATGATTTACGAAAAAAAGTTTTTGGTCTGAAAGAAACATCCACGAATAGTTTGCCTAGTCCTTAAGCAATTCCTCATGAATGATCATTATATTTTTGAATGCACATGCCTTTAAAAATCACATTAGTATTATCAATTTTTAAGGAAATGATTTCACGCTTGCAAAGACCAATTTCTCAATTAAATTGAATGAATAGTCAGTCTCTTCCCAGATCATAATGATAAAATTCTACAGGCTTTCATAATCATCCTATTCAAAGTTTCAGGGCAATTCTTGAAACGTATTTGTGCTATCATAACATTACCTACTTTGAGAAAGTCTTTGGGATTTAAATAAGATTTTCGTGCTACATGGATAAAAGATAACTTATTTACTTTGTTACTCCACACACCCTTCTAAGTTTCTTTGATTTGCTTCTTCATCTGATTTTGCATCGCCAAAGCTAAGCTGTAAATACTAAAAAAAGATCAATAGCCTTTTCATTTGTCATTTTTTTGTTTGTTGTTCTGCGTTGATTTTCGTGCAGAAAACTGATGTGTTGGATTGAAATCTGCTGTGAGCTAAAATCCCTTAAAAATATGTCACATCTTAAAATCGAGATGTGATGGTGATGCTAATGTCTGCGTTTTTGTTTGCTTGTCTGCCTCTGTAAACAAACATAAAGAGAAAGAGACTAGCGAATTCCCATTCGCTCTTTGTGGCCCATTCACATGAGACATTAGACACGCTTAATTCTCCTTGTAAGTATGTCCCCTTCAGTATATGTACATCTCGGATCTCTCTCAATCCTTACTCGGTAAAAGAGTGTAGGTACGTATTTTATCTCAAGTTAAAGCATGTACGCTTTGTGCAATTGCGATTTCTTTTCTTTTTTCATTCGGGAGCTATTTTTAGATTGGTGCCTTCGGCTACTGATGTAGACAAAAAAATCTTTTCTGTTAAACGTGCACTCGTACCGAACTTCTTCAACTTATTGAGCGCTATGCTTTGTATAGATTTTCCTTTCTTTTCCTGATGACTGATGCTAGTGTGAGTGAATCACCTCTTTCATATTTTGCAAACCTGTTGACACATTTGCTCTAATCATGGTTGCAATACTACTTATTCTTATTGACTCGTAGTATTCAAAACAGTTTCGGCTCAAAGGAGAAATTCTTAAAGGTGGTTTGAAAGGTTTTTTGATTTGAGCAATATCTTTATTATTGTCTGAAGTTAAAATTGCATTGAAAATTTACTCTGCGAGAATGCAAATGGGACACCCATATTACTCATAATGATGGGGAATTAGTGATGCATTCATTATCGTTTTCTAAGCCTCGGTTTCAAATGCGTGCTTCAAGATTTCGCAATGAAGACGTTTGTTCACAACTAGAAAATTGTTTTTTAACATTTTCACACCTTCGCGTTCATGTACATGTCGCCTAATTTCATCGCACTCGCCATTCATGACTCGTGACTTGAGTCTGCAACTCTGTTTAAGAATCGGATTTTTTTTTGGGAAAATCGTAGAGGATTTTACAGTTCGAAGTTCACAAGAGACGGTGGTGGCGTGACGTCTTACACCCACCCACCAGTGTTTTCCACGCTCACGAATCAATTGTAATTATCTCGAGAAAAAATTAAAACCGTTTATTAAAATTAGTCAAGTGTTTCATCCGAATATTTATTTGCTTGCGTGCTTTCGTAAAATCTCTCCAAGGGCCTCACCTTTGAAACCTAACTAATGATGTGATGTAATGTAGTAACAGTATGAATAAACGTAACCATAATCATATGGTTTTTGAATAATACAATAGATTTTTCGAAACGTCATTCGTGACAAACAATTAAAATCTTATTTTTTGTGACGACTCTGACCTCAGTGTAACATGTATGCAAATATAAGTAGGTAGGTATCATGAATGAGAGGCTCGACAGACTCACCACCCGAGAGAGGAAACCACCTGCAACATCATTATACTTATATAAAAAACGGTATTAAAATGCAATTGAGATGATGTAAGTAAATTTCCCCGCTTCCTTTCACGAGAGGATATGGATGATTGACAGAAAAAGTATTACGACAGAAGAACGGTTACACTTGGATTTGTACATGTAGTTACAAGTTCCACCTGCTCCTGCTCATATGTATTGTTTTATCTTGGCTTCTGGCACAAAATTTAATCATCCTTTAAAAACTGTTTTTTTTAAACAAAGATACAAGGTCAAGTTTGCCCTAGTCATATCATAAAGCGGTTTGTGTAATATTGATTGTAATACTATTGAATAGCAATGCTCGTACTGCATTTTCAACTTTCAAGAAGTCGGTTTTTTTATACGAGCATGCCTGGCTGGCAGACAGGTTTTTTCCTGTCGTAATCGTATTCATGATTTTGGAAAAATAGAAACAGGTAGTTAATGAAAAAATGACGACGATCCTACAGAAAAAAACAAGTCTTTTGGAATGAATTGTTTCTTGCGTCATTCTAGAAAAGTCAGGAGATGTATTACCAACTTACTTACTTGGCATGTTTCAGGTTCATTTCATTTAATTTGATGAAACGAAACAAAAAGTTGATGAAGATTATAAGAAGGGTAGTTTAGTTTTACTGCAGATACATACCCGGACGATTTAATGAGGTAGGTAAGTACCTATACCATATAAACACGAAATATGTGGACATGCTTCATACAGTAACAACAAGACATGTACAATGATGAATTCGTGCTCACTCTTGGCCATAATGCAAAGTACAAAGTAAGTATTTCTTGCAGATGACGATGACATAATAAAAAGATGTTGTTCTCATTGGGGAGATGATGTACAACGGAGTACATTAGTATCGTAGGGATTAAAAAAATTAACATGCAAGCATTTTTATATATGTCCCGTATTGGCAGAGTCGAGCGAAACTGATTTCGAGGAAAAAGAAAGTTGGGAATACCAGAAAGATCAGGGGTGATTTGATGACGCTGAATATAAAAAATAAAAATAACTTATGCTTTTATTAAGGGGTGAATTAATCAATATTTTACCGAATTTCACAAACATATTCACCCTTGGACTACTGTTTTAAATCTTGGATAGTTCATTCACTCAGGTCATATTACTATACTTGTGTATAGCTTGGTTAATATGAGCGTTGGATTTTCGTGAACGCTTCTTTTTAGCGATTTTCCCACTAACTTCATTACCAGATATGATTCTTCTTATTTCAATGGATAATGACGCAAATCATAGGTTTTAATTTTTCTTAGTCGTGATTTTCTTCAATCACAACGATCTGCTATATAGCCGGTGGTTATGTTTTCGCTAAAATAAGATTTTTGTGCTCTACATCTACTTTGAATGACAACAATTATAATCATCAAGCTACGAAGAAGTTCATCATCATCTTGCTACAATTGTTACCCA
The DNA here is from genome assembly GCA_027743895.1 of Seira musarum. Classification (NCBI taxonomy): domain Eukaryota; kingdom Metazoa; phylum Arthropoda; class Collembola; order Entomobryomorpha; family Entomobryidae; genus Seira; species Seira musarum. The sequence continues at coordinate 62,565 of JAHZMX010005759.1, forward strand.
CATGCTGCCAAATGCCTTCAGGTTTTTGCTTTGTCTGCTTTGTTGCCATGTTACTAGACAAGAAAGTTTTGAGATTCAGATAAATCGACGGAAGATTCTTTTTCTTCACATGAGAAGGAACTGTGACAAATATCATAAGGCAGTAAATTACCGCCTGAAGCCATGCGAAATGTGTTGATAGCCCTCATTATTCCATTTCATTTGACACGCACACTTCATAAAACCGCATGTATGGCAGTAACAGTCACTTCATTTTATTTGTGTTGCGGCTTTTATATCGTTCCTTGGAGCTATATGATACATTACCTAATGAAATCACAAAAATGCCTCTTCCTTATATTCTACTTGCATTTTGGAGAAGTCTTAAAATGCCGAAATGCGAATTAGAGTATTTTTATGAAATCAATTATTTCGGTACTCTTTTTGAGCATTTTTTTTATCATCCCAGTAAAACTAGGAAATTTGTCTCTAAAGTGATGTAATTATCCAGTCCAGTCCAGCGGGCTTATTGACTTATATTGACACCAAAGAAGTAGTAACTCGAGTTGCGAGCAGAGTCCGGATTTCCTTACAATGTCCCGTTAAATACCCACATTTCACTACAGCTAACAAAACAACAATTAAATCTCATTATTTTACTATTTCCTTCCTCTTGTCTCCTTCCTTTTATGAGAAAACACCGTGGCGCAGTTACCTACATTTGTGGCGTGCTAACAATTAAGTATAATTACATTTTCCATGTTTCACGGTAAATAATCTGACTTGACACTGAATCGTTAAGTGTTCTCATAAATGGTGAGGTGAGGTGAGCGCTTGTATTAAAATCATGGTTTATTGTGTGGCCCATCTTCACAATCGTAAAAAGAGTAATTTTTTATTTCCATTCCTTATTCATTCATACAAGTGCCTCATCAAATGCCGTTAGTGAGCCACCACTTCAGAATTTTGTCACTCCCTCGAAATATTCTTCTTCCCGCGAAGGAATCAAGGAAACCAAACGCATTGTGTTTAATTTAATGTTTTCCCTGATGGTCTACTACATATATTGCATTACAACATCGCAAATCACAATAGTAATGAAAGTATGTTTCCTACATTCGGAAGATGGGATTTTATCATTCAAACATAATGAAGAAGATGGACAAAGAGGAAATAGAACAGGTCGCCACAGGAAGGGAACATAAAAGTATTTTTTACAAAGGCAAATTTTTTATTTGGTCATATTCATTTTTATTTCGTCCTTAAAAAATGTTGATTTCATTCAGTTCACAATGATGCTTCATAGTTTTGATGCAATCCAGAGCCCCATACCGTAGATAATCAGCCCGTTAGATTCATGGGGCTCCATTACATCATGTGTGCATACTAAATTCGTAATGCATACACCACGAGTAACGTTTTAAGGAAGGAATTTCAATCTGAATTTTTGTGAGTCGACAAGAATAAGGAAGACGTTGTCCTAGTGCTTCCATTACTGCATGGTATAGCCGTATTGTCCACGATTTTTATGGAAGGATTGAAACTTACTTTTGAGTAGTCAGGCCAACAGATACGCATGCATGCGAGAGCGAATGCAACAATTTGAAACATTTGAAACTGAACTTAAAGACGTAAGTATGTACATATATGGATAAGAATATATAAATACTCCTCTGAAACAGTACTCTTTAGCGATTCAGAGATCTTTGTTAAGATAATGATGACATACAGCAGCACAATCTGACAACCTGAGTCGAGTTTGCCCTGGCCAGACCCCAGAAAAACCTTAAGGGCCAATTTGGTGTTTTAAAAATGTACAAATACAACGTAACAAAAGTCATTACATAACTCCATCATCGCATCATCATTGCGTTTTGCCTGATTATATTATACTGTGAATGGAAAAAGAATTGCTCGAGATTGCTCATTTCATTTCATTGCATGCAAGCATGTGTGACCATTTTGTTTGAAGGACCGCTTGAAAAAAAACACAGGTAGATTAAAGCTTCGTCTTTTCCTCAGATAAGGCGAGCGGAGCGAAGCTATTTATTTCTATTGTCAATAGAGTGATATTCTTAAGGTGCTCATAGGGCAAATAAAATAAAATTGAAAAATCCATAAAGTGCAGTACTACTCATACTGCTGCTGTAACGATCGCCTGCTCCTCATTTTTTAATAATGGGATTGACATAGGCCTACATACATAAGCTATGAAGGAACGAATAAATTTATTTTTCGTGCCACCATACAATGTCCCTTAACTAGGGATGGATTGTTTTGGTACACACTGAAATGTGTGTGACTTGACTGAAAAGAGGATGGTAGTGGCGATGATGATGAGAGTGATGGCCATGTAAAACTTGAGTTGTGATGTTCAAGGCAGCAGGCGAGCCCTAAATATTTTTCTGTAGCGATAGCGCTGCAGTACAAGTGAAGAAGCGTTTATTTTTTACAATTGCAATAAGATAAATTCATAGTAAATATATTCCAAATGATAGTCAATTGTAGAATTCGTAAAAAACAACTTTGACTATAGGATTGATGGGACTGACTCCTATAGTTAGATACACAGAGTCTCCATTCATGTAGAGCCTACACATGGCACAAGATGTATGCACATGATTCGCATGATAAGCTTCTATCATAAAAACGAATATTCCTTTGTGCACTATGTACGTTATTAATTTTGATAAGTTTGGTAGTATGGAGAGGAATCAAAATGATACATTAACTATACTGTAGTGTGTGGATATTATGCCGGGACCAAATTCGCATTTGAGTGGAAGTGAAGCACTTAATTAAAAGTACTTACCGTCAAGTCGGCTGAAGTCTGTTGGGGTTAGGGTTTGGCAGACGAGTGCATGGGAAGACAACGGCCTCATTCACACAGGCCCACACTCTCAACTCTCTCTAAGGAATTTTGAACTGATATACGAAGTTCCGGAAGGAAGGGAGAGTTAAACCTTTTGGATCTTTTCAAAAGATGAAAATGTATGAAAAAGGAGACGAAATAAACTTGCACTCATTTCGGGAGTGAAGTGGGATTTTTTAAGATTTCAATCGTTTTTTTTTACTAAAGACTGGTCGTTTTTAAGAAATTATGATCAACAGGAAGAAGCTTTCAATACAGGAAATGTGATATGTATGTGTGTCTTACATGCATGCTTTGTGGGAGGTGGATTCAAATCTATTTTCTCTACAAATGATATCTTCTTCCATGATTACAATAAAACAGTGGATAATTTGCGAATATAAAATGAATTGTCAAAGAATGAAAAGTAAGTAAAGCAATAATGAGGAGGATGAACAAATGTGGTAAAGTCTCTTCTGCTGTGGTTCCCTGATTTCTTAACCATAAATTCACAGAATGATTGCCAGAACAATTTTCATAAGACCGAAACGAAACAAAGAGTGAAATGCTATAAATTGCATGTTTAAAAAGGAATTTTTTTTATCTCACTCTACGGTTTGCGCAAGTAGTGAACAAAATATCTTTAACATGGTTCTAATAGAGTCTGCGAGACAAATTGATATTTTGTTTAAAAAAATTCGGAAACTTGAGTTGCGGCATAATTTTTCCCTGCTTTTTATTGTGACTCGGCAGTTTAATCTCTTTTTACATTTAGAATTGTTTCACTTGCTTTACTTAATTGAAAAGGGAAAGGGAATCGAGGATAAAATAGTGAATTTGACTTGATACACTCGAAATGTTTGACAATAATCACAGTCAACATCATTATTTTCATCAGGTTCAATGCAGGTTGCAGTTAGGACACGTAATTAATCAATGATACCCCCCAAAAAAACCTTGAAATGCAATAATGTAACAGGATTACGATGCACTTTTTATTATAAAATAGATTTATGCAATGAAAGTCGATTGTTGAAGGATGTTTCACAAGCTATGTATTCATTTAAGATTTTGCGGTGAATTGTCACCAAGACCACAGAAACCAACAAAAACCAACCACATTAGTGATTAAGGTGTCGACACACTTCATTTTCAATCGTGATTTGGCAAAAATCTGAAAAAAAAATCTATTTGTTTCTCGTCTGGTTTGCAAAGCCGCTGAGGCGTAATATATCAGTGCTTGTCAAATCATTGGCAAAAAGCTCTTAATTGCGTTTTTACTCGTAATACCGAAGCAAAGAAGCGTTTTCATTGATGTATTGGCCTTATTTAACAAATTTCTTATGAAATGAGTAATTCCATAGGCTTGCTCAATTTTCCTTTCACTAAATATTAGTAAGTACCTAATGTAATAGCTTTCATGTTACATGTCTGATTTTTGTATTATCGACTCACCCAAATACTGTACTTACATGGCTTCAGCTTCAGCAGCTAGATCGGGGTAATTTTACATCCGAAAAGGAAATCATATTTATGATGTTTACTGCTTCTGTAATCTTTCTCTGGAATCTGGAAAATATAATATTTCCTTTTTTGAAAAAGAGCTTCAATGGAGTCAATTGATCTACAAATCAAAAGATCCATAACAACAAACAAAACATTTCATGGAGTTCATGGATAGCAATGGTGCTGTGATGATCGTGACTTTGTCGCAGTAGCTAGCAGCAAATGTATTTTATTCCGCCTGTTTTTTTTCTCCTTGATTCGGTACCCGGTGTTCTGTAGAAGTCAGCTTTGTCGACTCTTCATCTCTTCCTGGATTGGTTTCTGAATTGGATCCTTATAGCATTTTTTACCCTCCTTACTTTGTTGTCATGTTCTCACTCACTACTCACACTCACATCATTATTGTCCAGAGTCCAAGGATACGACAAAAGGGGAAGCCAAAAAAATATCAAAGTAGATACAAGGAACACAATGAATAGAATGTTATTATATTTTTTCCATCCCTTGAAGCATCTTTTCATGGTTCATTAGGGAAAGGGATGAATACCTCTTTTTGTGTGACCGTTGAATCTTTTTCTGCTGGAAGATTTCCAGTTATTATTTTTTTGTTAACAATAAGCTGTAGGAAACCGTCTTCTGAAAAATAATATTCGTTCTTCTCCTCCATTCCAGTACTCTTGATAAACAGATTCTAATACATACATGCAGGGGTTTTTAAGGAAGGCAGATAGATTAAAAAGGATTTTGTTTCGCTGAGGATGAGCTGATAATGATGAACACCTGAAAAAGAGGGAAAGGGAAAAGCATCTGATACGATGTTAAATTTTGTAGACAATCGTTAAAATATATCATGACTATGACAGGGAATCGCTAAACCTCAGCGTGAAATGAAAACGTAAAATGTGGTTAGTCGATGACGATCCTGATGAGTACAGAGTAAGTCCACTTTATGAGAAAAATTAGGTAGATGATGATGAGCGGAAAAGTGGGATTGAAAGATTGGACTGGAGGAAGTGTGGTTGATGCTTGATTGCTCAGAGCCATGGACATGGGATGATGGCCTTATGGTTCAAACATGGCTCAAGCCTTATCACTCACTCACCACTTTTTGTTTTCCCTTAAAAATCTGAAAAACATTAGGAAAGGGATCTCTATTTGTTCAATCTCAATTCGATTCTGATCAACATTCGGCTTTCGAAGGAAAAAAAAGGATTATTGATGCTATTGCTCTTCACTTGAACTTCAAAAGATTAAATCTAGCGATACAGCCACATTTAGTGCAAAGCAGATGTCAATAAGCTTGTTTTGAGTTATGAGTCACGACATGACTCACTGGAACAATAAAAATATGTAGCTTTATTCGATTCAAAATAAAATTCTTATCATGTTAAAGCATCACATCACGCAGCAAATATCAATTTTTTTGTAGGATTGGAGTCAATGCCTCCCTGATTGTTTTAGAAGGACAATAACTTTTATGATGAGAAAATAACACGTGATTCTCCAGCGGATAAAACTAATCAATTAGTAATTATTATAGTGGGAGTAGTAGTAGTATTCAACCTTTTTCCGGTAAAAAAACGTTGGATTTCTCCAACTTAACAGATTTCCCACGGTGGAACTCGTCTCGACATGATCAAAATATTTATCTCTATTTGATTTTTATTTGGTGAAATGCTGAACTAGAACTGATGTAAACAAAATAAGTTCTTAAATATTACAGAATGAATTGTAACCTTAAAATTTCATTGTTACATTTACATAAATGACGAAATTGCCCCCTACCAGCACACAGAAAACATTGTTCTGATAACATATCTCGTCATTATTTAAACTGCTATTGTTTAATGAAAAAATTCACGAAGTCCAAAAAGTAGTCACAATACCATTTTCAGCAAATTTCCATGAGAAGCCTGTAGTTCGCGATAGCTAATTATAATTGACACAAAGCCTTGTCGTTGTAACGTCACTTTGTTTTCGAAACAATAAAAAGAACGTCATGTCCGTTCATCGAGTCATGTCCGTCTAACGCATAATCGAGTTGAGTCAGATCCGGGTGGATATCTTTGTATCGTGTGAAAATTTTTGTGCGTACGATTACAAACTGGGAATTTTAATTAAACTGGTTTACACCGGTTCCGGTGGCAACAGACTTTCGTAATTAATGAACTAGAGTAAATATTTAAAGTAATAACGTCATCAATTTATTTCTTTTTACAATTTACAGCAATCGCAGTTATCCTAGGGATCCTTTTCCTGGTCCTTGGAATCCTGATAGTCCTTTTCTTTCAGAAATTAGTCGATGCCTTCATAGCTGGCGTAAGCGAATTTGTAAAATTCTAAAAGGATCTTTCCAGTTCACTAATATGGAATACTTAAAGCATTTCTATTGTGTATTATTTAGGAATTGCCTCTTCGTAAAGGATCTCAGACATTTGAACTATGGAGGAAACCTCCGGTAGTCCCCTATCTTAAGGTATACTTTTTCAACGTAACCAATGCAAGAGAGTTCATGGAACGCGGAGAAAAGCTCCGCGTCAAAGAAGTGGGGCCATATACCTATAGGTAAGATGACATAAATCAAGCTATAAAATAATGTGGCGTGCTATGGGGAATATGAGACTAAACTTGTTTCTTTGCATCTTTCCAGAGAGGTATGGGAGAAAAAGGACACAGTTTGGCATCCAAATGGAACACTATCTTACAGACAAGAGAAGAATTACACCTTTGAACCTGGATCATCAGTGGGACTAGAGAGTGACATTGTTGTCGTTCCTAATGTGCCTGTTTTGGTAAATTAAAAAATACAATGCAAATTTCGATATAAACGTGCAAAATCATAATTTTCTTTCTGTCTTTTCTGATGTAGTCTGCTGCTGGGCAAATGCCTCATTCGCCAAAGATTGTGAAAAAGGCTATAGGCACTCTGTTGGACGTACTCAAACTGGAGCCATTCTCAGTTCGAAACGTGAAGGAAATTTTGTGGGGCTATGATGATCCTCTCATCAAGCTTGCAAAACAATTCTTGCCAGAAGGAAAACGACCTCCATTTGACAATTTTGGCCTGTTGATAGGGAAAAACGCGACGTTGAGTGATGTTTTTACGGTACGTACCGGAAAAGAGAATCTGGAGGACTTTGCGAGGATCGCAATTTACAAGGGACAAGACAACTTGGGCGTTTGGAAATCCGATGCTTGTAATGAGCTAAAAGGATCCGACGGTACTGGTTTTCCGTCAATGTTGGACGAAAATTCGACCGTGTATATCTACCAACCTGATTTCTGCCGTCCACTTGAACTGATTGTCAAGAACTCTCAACCAGTAAAGCACCAAGGATTTGAAACATTGAGATTCCAACCTGCAGATCATGTCTTTGGAAGTGTCGAGGAATACCCGGAAAATGAATGCTATTGTTTGTCAAAACCATGTGCACTCAAGGGAACTTTTAACGTGTCTCAATGCCAGTTCGGTAAGTCATTATTGACTAATCTAATTATTAAATGTTCCTTCTAGGCATTACACATTAAATAAATTTTTTACAGGATCCCCAATTTTCCTTTCCTGGCCGCATTTCATGAACGGAGATCCCTCTCTTCGCGAGAAAATTGATGGATTGAACCCCAACCCAAAAATACATCAGTTCTACATCGACTTGCAGCCCGTATGAATAATAATACAAACAAACAGAACAACACGTTGTGGATTAGGTCTTCATTGTTTTTTTTTTTTGCTTCTTTTGTAGAAATTGGGGTTGGCAATGCAAGCTAAGGCCCGTCTCCAGATCAACATTCAGATGAAGAAGGTCCCGGAAATCCCACAGACTGCCAATCTATCAGATCTCTTAGTTCCAATCATTTGGATTGAAGATGTGCGTTAAAAATATCTCATATATCTCATTGCTTTTAATGATTGCTAATAGATGAATATTTTTCTCCTATGTTCAGGGTATTGAAGAGCTGCCCCCAGTCGTACTTGGCCTCATCAGGCAAGCCATTAACATGCCCGAGGTCGCAGAAGCAGCTCTCTCCTACGTCTTGTTCATCATGGGAGGCCTTATGATCGTCGGTGGCTTCCTGTACTTTGTCAGAAACTCGTACATCGGGAAGGAATCCATGGGACAATCTAACGTTGCAACGAAGGTAAGAAAAAAAACGCATGGTTTTTATCCCTTTACTGACAATACTGACTAGAAAATAAATGCATGCAAATGGGAAATTTTTTGCTGTGCTCGATTTTAAGCTCTCCTTCTAATTAACATATCTATATAGCTAACGAAGGGAAGTATTTGATCGTTCATTCTCAGATTTTGGTTGGCATTCGTAGCGATTGCAAGTTTTGTTTCTGTACTAATTTTAAGGCATTATGGTGCTTACTTCTAGTAGTTTTTAAGAATTCATGTTTCTTATTTCCAAGATTGTCTTTAAAAACACCGTAAATAAAATTTTGAGAGCTACCAGAATTTTATTTACGGTTACACCAAATTTTTGCAAGCAAGGGACATTATTTTCTACAGAACCTGTGCGATGTGAGACTCTTTTCAATCGCAACCCGCGAAAGATTTTTAAAGACTATCGAAAGTAGAAAAACCAAAACTTGCCAGCATGATTGCTTTAGACAGGGGTCACGTTGAAAGTCATTTTGCATGAATTCACTAAATTGAAAGACTATAAACGAATGGTATGATAGCGCCAAAAAAATCGGAGAATAATCAACCTAACACCTCTTGTTCTATTGCGGAATGTGAATGAATGCGGAATGATATTTTTACTAACTTCTCTCTCTTTTTATTTTTTCTTTAAAAATGGACAAAAAAGGGGGATTCTTACTATTTCAAGGGCGGCGAGAACGAAAAGTCCTCAAACGGACTGGGTAACGGGCTCGTCCATCAGTATTCGAATACAGTGGAGATGGAGGATGCAATCAAGCATCCGAATGGCAACTCCAAGTCGAAGGACAAGGAGGCCACAGTCATGGCCATGGAATCAAAAGAGGCTGCCGCCAACGGAAAAACAGACGAGTCGATAATGACGTAACTGGCAACCTTAGGATCTATTTTTTATTTCCCTATTAACTAATTAATTATTATCAATTTATGCTTTCATGTATTTTCAAACGATTAACTTTGGCTAGTGAATAGTTGTACTAGGTACGTACGATCATCATTGTCAACATAGCATTATTTACTTCAAGCCTTGTCGACTGATTTTTTTATAAGAACCTAAAAGCCCAACAAAAAATTCCTATTACCTAAGTGTCGAAGATATATCCATACTTATATATAATATACTTCTTGTTGTTATGTTCCCTTATACATCCTCCGTCTAAACTATACCACAACCTTTGTAACATGCACATATTCATTGTTGTTTTCTATTTGAATCATTTAATTTGCAATCTTATTTCCTTCATTCATAATCCATCCCTACGTCAAACAGAAAAAACGACATTACAGTTCGTTCCAAATGAATTTAAATCCATTAGGAAATGAGTCCCAGCAAAAAATTGCTCAATTTCAACTCAATCCGTCAATAAAATGAAAATCATAGAATAGGAGCAATATTGCTGTTTTCGACTTTCTCCGCTTTCTCTTTTTCCACGAACCGTCAAAGGGAGTGAAAGTCATATTTTTGTTCTTGTTTTTCCTCTTTATCTCTCATTTTGAGAGGACATAAGCATAAAATATTAGAGAAAATCACAGCTACAGTAACTGCTGTTTTGTTGTTGCAAACGAGCAAGAGGAATGAGCGAGCATAAAAATGTTGTGGTAGAGAAGTATTAGGTTACGATGTATATAGGAAGCCTTAAGTAGATTAAGATATAAGAAGTTCGAAAACATTGAATTACACGTACGTGTCAAGTGCCATATAGACTAAATATGCTTCTTAATGTTTGTCTCAACGAAATATTTTTAAGTAGAAATTTTTACGATCAAAGTACTAATTCACAACAAAAAATAATAATCTTTGGCAATATCTAGCTTGTACTGACTATTTGTACAACGGAATTCTGAATGATTTGTATTGAAAAGAATGTAATAATAACTGCTATAATACGAGAACATGACACGACGATCGAGTCGAATCTTGCTTTCTTTGTGACATAATAGAGTAGATAGATTTTTTTTCACATTTCCTTGGAGAATCGAGTCGGGTTTTATGGCTCAATTCTAGAGAAATATGGAAAGCCACTTAATTTAAGTCTGTGTAAGTATGTATAAGATTCCCTTCAAATGAAGCGACGAAAATGAGCATTTATTTTTAGCCAGAGAGTCGTAGTTTAGGTCAGATCGTCAGCGTCATCATAGCATAAACCTACTTGATGGACAATCGCCACAAAACAAAAAGACTTGAGCAAAATAAAAAAGACGCGTAAATAGGTAATTCCAGTTTTATATTGAGTCCTTTTTTTGAAAGATTTTAGATAAATGACTTTTAGTTATCATGACATTTTAACACATTCATGTGCAAAATCAATACGATATAAATAAAAGCTAGTATTATTATTCAGAAGCGAGTGTCCAGGGTGAATATGAAATGAAATATGTATCCATGTACGTGTATTTTACTTTTTATTTGTTGGATGATGATGATAAATACAACATTACGATGAATGAATGAAGCCAAGTTTTAGCGAATAAGCTGTAAATAAATGTTGACTGTTATTTGTGTAATAATTAATTTTATCTTTAGACATGAGTAATGTAAGCTTTGTAAAGAATCCGTGGTTATAAATCTATTGTTATTGAAATAAAGGGAGAGATTCGTTCGTGAAGTAAATGAGAAATATAACAAAAGAATGATCATTCGTTTTATTTTCTTTCATAATTTACATTTTGCATTTGCTTGAAGTCTCTATTCATATGCTGCCAAAAATTGAGAGCAGGCAATACGTGTTCAATAAGTATTCCAAGCAAGAATAAGAATGTAGGGGAAACTCGAGAATGATTATAAAAATGTAACTGGCATACGCATTTAAATTGAATTGACTGGTAACCAATTTTTAAAAAAAGTTTAACATATTTTCCGAAATCATATCACATTTCTCTCAAATTAATTTGGTAGTTGATGATGTTGATATGGTTATATTAAATGATTTTTGCATTTTGGGGCAATATGAAACATTCAGACTCATACTTTCTCTAATGCAAACAGCTCAATATCGTGGTCACCTAAGACCTTCCGTGAACAACTTTTAACATTTTAAAGCATCAAATTTTTGTAGACTAGTTGAAGTTTTTAAAGTAAAATAACGTATGCATCACCGAATATGCGAATAATTTTTCTACTTTCGCATCGCTCATAGTTACTCACATAGAGTGTAATGGATTATTTTAGAATGTGATAAGATAATTTACTAGTAATGTCTCACACTTTTTCCACTTGTACTGTTTCAAATGTAATAAAAATATTTTTTCGAATTCCATTCTGATTTTAAAAGCAATTATGATGTAAGGAGATTTACTTGATGCCATTCGACAAGAAAAATTCCCGAGAAAGGAAAAATCCTGAAACCGAAATTCCATACTGTTCTTTTCAGCACTTACGACCGCGACGTTACCATACAAATTCTGTTCTACTTCTTACTCCGTATACTAAGAAAAAAAGAAATGAATTCTTACATCAATCTGAGCGACAACTCATATTGGTATGTTTATTGGGGAATGAAGCTAACAACAACATCCTTACTACTTACATTAGCTATATGTATTGCATCTATCCAAACAACAATAGGTTAATGACATTATAGAAATGTAGGAATCAGCAACAGGTCATACTATCTACTCTTTGCATTCTCATCTTCAACTTTCTCTTTTTACACTATAGAATTTTCCCCTGCCATACCAAATTGTATTCCAACTTCAGCTTTTCTTCCTTTCTTGCTCTCATAGAATTCACGTCGTGATCGCGATGTGTTACGCTGATATATTACTAAGATTTCGCGATTTTGCAAAGTTTACAGGCTATACCTGTGCATTTAGTCGGGATTTTATTGGAAGGTAGACCCTTTTAGTTGCTACCACTTACACTTCCAGAATAGGATCTAACCAGTAATTCTCAAGTTCTGATGAATGGGCGAACATAGAAGCATGGATGTGAATGATGCGATACTGCCTTGTCGCTCACTTTCTCCAATCACTCACACTTTAACCTTCTGAGTGTAAAGTGAGCCTTGTTGTTGTTTCTATTTCCTCCACTCAAGCCAATTGAATTGTAGCCACTTTGTCTGAATCTGTATCCATGTGAGTTCTTTGAAGACTCAAATATGGACGAATGACAGATCTCGACATGAGCCCTTGAAGTGCAAATAGTGCTTCGAAAGCAGTAACGTACAGCCTGTAAGGAACAAAGAGAATTCTCCGTATGAGACGACACATTGTTGCCAAGACGTGGGAAAGGTGTACGAGTGTTTTTTACTGTTAATATAAGTTCATTACTTTACTTGAGATGAAAACACACCTGCAGTTTCATGAGTGGGATACCATTAATAATTTGAAAACTGATTTGCGTCCAAAATCATTCATGGAAGGATCGCAACTAAACGTACCTTGGAAACAAAGCGGTCCTTTCTGCTGCAACGTATGTGGTTGTGGTTTTCTGGAGAAGCACAAGTTGACTCGACATCTTCTCTTCCACACCAGTGCAAATCGGTATTCATTTGACTTGTGTCACCAAACGTTTAAATACCCCACTCAGGTAATGTCCCACAAACGTTGGAACCACGGCCCTGACGCGGAATCTCTCTTCTGCAGAATTTGCAAGAAAAGATTTGATCGAAAAGTTTATTTGGAACGGCATATGAATACCCACAAGCCGTTAATTTGCGAAGATTGTGATGAAGAATTTCCCACATTGGAAATGAAATATGAACATCGCAAAATCCACTTGAAATTAACGATTTATCGATGTGGAATCTGCCAGGAGTTTTACTCAACGCTGAGATCAGTTATGAGGTTACACAAATTGAAACACCGAATTGCTCTCAGGGCAAAACCTGGATTCGGCCACAATCCAAAGGTACCTTCAAAATAATTTCACCTAGTTTAATACATATGTGCATTTCAGATTGTACTTACAGTAAGTAAATCCTAATTTCCTTTAGGGTAACAAAAACACCGTGGGAGTTCATATGGCCTCAGCAGCATCATGCCAAGAGGGGGCTCTATCAACGTCAAAATAATATCAAATCCTCTGTGCTTTCACGTTTGTACAATACTCGACTCATGTTTCACACAAAGCTTTTTCTTTGAACTTCAATAATACACAAACAAAATTAAATTCTCTGCTCCACGTCCGTTTCGTTTTCAACTATGTACGTATTTAAAGTCGGTCTTTTCCGTACCTCATTATTGGAAGACATTTATATGTTGTTGCTATTTGAGCGCCAGAAACAAATAGGAAAGAAATATATTGCTTGGTGCAAAATAATCCAGTTCAAATATTGTAAAATTATGTAGAACTTTGAGCTTTTTTCCAGCATTCTTGCTTTTTCTTTCTTAATTATTATGGACTTTTATTGACAGACCATAGATCCATACATGAATAGTGAGTCAAAATATAAACAAATAATAACAAATACATGATCTCACAGTAAGTCGGAAGTATTAGAAAAATATGTAAATAAGTATGTGTGTACTGATTATATACAAAAATACATACCTAAGTATTAAAAGCCACTTTTGTACGATTTGATATTACGACAAATTTATAAGAATAAGAGCACATTTAATTCATTTGTTCAGAATTTAAAAGCAAGAGGATTCCATTCAACAAAAAGTAAACAAAAGGAGAAACAAGTATTACATTTAAATACATAATATTATATATCATGTTACTTATTAAATCCATTATTCTCGCCCGGACCACCAAAAATAAAAATGATCACTTTTCTATTTTACTGTTATAAAAACCAAACTTATTAGAAATGTAATCGCTTTCATATGATATCCGTAATTTTGAATCCGTTCAGTCAATGTGTGGCAAATGTTTAGAAGTTATTGCTGAATTAAATGATTAAAAAGTAGCTGGTGCAAAAACTATTCATTTTATGTTCTAATTCAATGTATGTATGATTGTGATGGCCTCTTCTCTACATTTATGATGTGCAAAACATCATTCAACCCATTTCCTTCAAATGTATTTGTAATTCCTATTTCATTAGCGGCACTCGTGAGAAAGATAGAAATCTGAGGAATTCTTATTCAAAATTTTGCGGTAATTTGCTTCGACCTGTAAAACACATAAAAATCACGTTTGATGATAAGAGAGGTAGCCACGATTATATATATTTTTACTGCAAATCCCATCTCGAAAAAAAATATTTCCTATTATAATTAGTATAAAACACCATCCTGAAATCCTGATTTTCAACCAATTACTGAGTGAAGTGAAAAGCTAATTGATTACTCTGCATTGGTTTGTCTACACACAAATGTATTACTTCTGATTCAAACAAAACAATTTTTATGAGAAAATGAGTTTTTTATGAATAAAAAACTTTATTTATTGACATTGTACTAAAATGAAATTAAATTTAACGTGGGTGACTTTTTTTCATTCATTTTTTCTGGTGGAAGAAACAAGCTAAACTTCGTTAAGACTCGATGATGATGACATGACGATTAAAGCGCTCAGTAATCAAGCCACTGAGCAGCTATAACAATCGAATGAACAAATAAATTTTGAAACTAGCTTAATTGCGAAACACGATAAAAATCGTTCCTTTGATCATTCGATCGTTTAATCTGGGACGAAACACTATGCAATACCCAAAAAGCGATTGAGGCGAGAAATTCAATAAAATACTTAATTGTAATAATGAGTTTCCTCCTTCCTAACTGTCATTTAGTGTTGCAAAAAGTCTAAATTTTGAAAATAAAACAAACGTTGTTTTCCTAAACTTTGATAAATGTCCGTTTCCTCTCCGCTCCTCCCAGTGTGGTTAATTATGCAACACAATAAAAAGAATGAATGAAATAATATTTAGTCTGATTGGAAGCTTCAATGGTGATGATCTATTTCTTTTTCTTTGTACTTACACAAATACTGAATAACATGATTTTGCAGAAGACTTTTTCAAGCAGAAATATTTATTAATTTCGAACTTCCTCCCTCCTCCTCCTCTCTTTCTTGAGTGTACTTCCGATCATCATTGTCGTCATGTCTACTTCGTTTACCTGGTTTATTTGCTATACTTTTTTTAGCCAAATACTAAAAGGATTGTGATTCAAGATAATTGTGAGCATTTAAGAAAAAGCCTACACGGTGGTACATATTTTTTTTCTCTCGTGTGAATCATACAATTAAAGACGATTAATTAACACACTCGATCGAATGCATAAAAAACAAGAAAGTAATTAGCAACAAAAGTTAGATTTAAAACAGTTGTTTTTGTCGATTCTTAGACGGCGACAATATGAAAAGTGTTGGATGATGGAATGGCAAAGCAATGACTAGAATACTTTTACTATTATGTACTTACTTCTCACGAGGCTCATTGACGACTTTAAAATAGAAACTTGCATTGATATAATCATATTAATCATCAATGAAAATGAAAAGTCAATACAAATGTTTGGGATTTGCAATAACTTTTTTGCTTCTGCACACCGACTCCAGAGAGCATGAACGCTTTGTGTCAATGATCATCGTCATCATCATAATTCATGATTGAATTTTTCTTTCCTGGTGATTATCACATGTCATGTCATGTCGCGTCAGCAATCAATCAGAAAGTGATGTGATGAGATAAGGTTGAACATAAATTCAAGACAAGACGTCACGATAAAGCAGCCTTTACTTGAGTTGTGGTGACGAGGGGTTCCTGCAGTCTATTGACTATTGATTTTTTCATTAGTTTTTCTAATCTCATCCATTAACTTGAGTCAGTTTATTAAGAGCCTGTCATGTAGTAAGTGCCGGCAAGAAGGAGATCATCATTTCGATATGCACAATCTTTCATAATCATTTGCGCCTGTCAATAATAACTTATCCAACGAAAAATTTACATTTTTGATGAGTGACTGCGAATCGACTTGATTGACTAATAATTCATAAGTTTCTTAGCTGTTGACTGCTGTTCTAGTGACTTGGATTGAATAGGATTTGAATATTAAAACAACTCTGGGATTTTTCAGTAGTATGATATGATAGGAATGATCACATCAGATCAGAAATCAAAAGCGATCTCTCTTTTTCCACGTCTATAGCCCAATACAAGGAAGTTCTTTCTTGCGCCCAGTCTCACTTTCAATTCATTTGGCAACTTGACTTTATCTTCATATACTAAACTCAAGTCATTGTTTACTTTATTGAAACGGTAGCTTCAATTTCATCTCGATCTCGCCATGTCCTATTGCCTAATTTTAATCTCCACTCTTTTCTCAGCGCCGCTCCTCGTTCTTCACAACATTATTTTTTCAGCTCGGCAGGCGATAAATTTGCAATAAAAACGAGACAAAAGACCGAGTGGAATGAGTGAGCGCTTAGAACTTGCAATTAATTATGGAAAATCTAGCGCTGATGTTCTGAATAAATGGTAAGACCAAAATGGGAAGGAAATTAATTTTGAAGAAAATTTCAAACCCTGAACGATTTCCCTCATTTAAGAATTCGACTTTGTCTACACTTTCACTAGAGGAAATAGAAATTAGTGCCGAGATGAATTAGCTCAATTTGTATCAATTTATATCATCATCATCATCATCATTATTAATATTTGCCATGAGAGCAATTAGAAACAATTTGAATAAAACTAATATCCATAGAGGAGAAGAATGTTAATGCATCACAGTGTTAAGTACATGAATGCATAGTATTTACAAAATTGTTTCTTCTCGCATTTCAATGGCGCCTAAAGGAAACTCAAGAAACAATTATTCCATTAAGTTTCAAAATTCAACAAGTTTTGAATTCGAGTGTTGCCTAAGTAAGTAAATATAAATGCGTCTTTATTAATCTACTGAGCATGGGTTGAAGCATTCTTCGTTATGGGAAATCCCTATGACTCGTGACTTTTGTATCGCGTTTTCATCGTCCAAAGAGCAGAGTACCTCTACCTATTTAACATCTCTTCTCGCATGGCACGCATCCTAATCCAAATCCTGACAAACTTCGTCACGGCTGAAATCACTTCGCAATTCACAAGTCAATTCATATCCGTCCTGCACAGCACATACGTAACACAAAAAGTGCACACGACATGAGACGAGGTTCACACTTGAGCCCCTGCGATTGCAAGAATCCACCGTACATCCTACGTCCTACCTTAAAATCCAAAGAACGATTGCAAAGCAAAAAAAATGCATCCTCTTAACTTCACCATTTTTGGGATGCACGTGGACAGATGGACGAAAAAACCCCAAAAATTCCTCATTCCGTAGGAAAAACTCTGTATTGTCAGGTAAATTGGATCCTCAATCAAAAACATTTTATATTATGAAATCTTAATCTCTCATTTTACTTTATCTTTGTAAATACATTGTCCTAAATAATTTTGAGTAAATTCAACAATAAGTAAGTGTGAATGTAAATAGTTTGTGGAGACTAGACCACAATAATCAATCATATCACATTCATATACATAATATATGGAATGCAATATGTTTCCTGAAAAAATTCCAAGGAACATTCATATTCAAGTCTGCTGTTGCCTAACAAAATGTTTAGACTCTTCCCAATTGTATGCAGCAGTATTATGCAAATTATGTACAGTTAGAAATTACAAAGTTACTCCGCCTTCACATTACATGTTCTATGTATATAACATTGCTCGTCTAAAATGGATAAAAATTTTGTTTTGATTTTTTATAGTTTTACATTTAAAACGCATCACACCCAAAAATTCCATTGTGGAGAATAAATTGGCGAACGGCTACCGCATAAGATTTTCTTTGCCACGCTTCATTGTTCGTTCTCTTGGGGTCTGGTCAGTCGTGTCAGTAGTAGTGGCGGTGGTGGTGGAGTAAAACCTTCGTTTTTTCTTTATTCACCTGTATCTGTCCTAGTCATGTTCCTCAATATTTAAAAAGATGAATAATTGCCACCAATAAATTATAGCTATTACCCCCGTCCTGTAGAGTACGTAAAGTGTGTACGATTAATATTTCCCCAGTAGTAGAGCCACCATCCAATAGTTGACTTCAAACCTTTTGGAGAATGACTATCCAATTTTGTGTGCCACCAAAATTTATGCAAAAGTCAAAAAGAAATTTAAATTTATTATGGCATTTTTTGGACATTACAATTAAGCGAAAAACAAACCCACTGACAATCAATTTTCAAAGAAAAAAATGCATTGTGGTCCTGTCTTGAGACGATTGGTTCATGGCACGGAAATCGCATTCAATTCAATTCATGGGGAGGAAAGGAGGTGGCTTGGCTTTTTTGATCATGAATCTACCTGTTCATCGTAGTCATGTTGATTAGGAAATAAACGCAGAGGTTAGATGGATACACTTGTTTCATCATCGGCAATAAAAAAAATGAAGTTATTTTCGTTCTAGATCAACAGAGTAACAGACAGTATGGTAGCCCAAAATTTCATTGTTGTGCCTATGTACTTCATGCGTAATTGAGTAAGCTGCAAATGAAAATGACTACAGCCAAAGCAGAAATGGCCAGATCAAACAGAACAGGCCAGAAAGACGTCAACTTCATCTTATTCTCCTGGGATTTATATATTTGTGCATGATGTGTTCATTTCAATTCCGCTCAGTTCGCAACAATCAGAGGTTTACCAAACTGATAATAACTCATTCGATTAACTTGAACATTTTGCAATATTTCTTCGCAAATTTAGCGCAAATGAAGAAAAAAATGCATTGCACTTTTTCACTGAATCAGAATGCAAATCAGTTTCCTGCGTTTAGGATCATTATCATTTTCCCTTTCGTTTGTATGTATCATCTTAATAATATGCGTGGTCATTTTTCTCTGTATATTCAGCCTAAAGTTTGTGTTGAATGTTC
>JAHZMX010005760.1:0-14427 GCA_027743895.1 Seira musarum
TTAGTTTCAAGCAGCCTAGAGGCGATGTAAAATCACGAACAACTAAAATTTTAATTTTTTTGATATCTCGAAAATTAAAATGCAAAGGGGGGACCCTTTGCATTTGGCAGGGTATTTATCTAAAACCTAACCCCCATCATAAAATATTCATTTCATCACTTTTACATCCTTGGATTCGTACTACACTGCAAATGCAATTAAAAATTGTGTTACATCTTTAATATTTATGTAGCAGGATGAACCCAACACAACCTAAAGAAATCTTCAAATGCAATTATTTCTATTTCTGAGATGACATTTCCAGTTATTGCTACATCGATATTTCAACCTCATTGATTACTTCATTCCTACGTAACTAGTATTCATACAAATAACTGATCACAAATTTGTTGGTGCCAGGTCTGGATCTGTTATCTTGGGCTCATAAATTTGATGAGTATCAGCATTACCATGCTCATATCTACGTTTTCCCAATGTTAAAGTAAAATGATATACTTGTAAATAAATACAAAATAAGCAAAATAATATGTTTCGGATTATTTTCCAAAAGGTAGCTCGGCTCTTCTTCCAGATGGTTCGTAAATAATCTTTTTTCCGTTTGTTTCTCCAGGTTAAGTACATAACTTTCGAAGACTTCAATCACATTCACATTGATTTCACACTGCTCGATTCATACAGCTTTATTTACTTTCTCAGAGAAACTTTCTTGTTGCTTTTTATGCAAATTCAAGTGCTCCCGAGAAAGTTTCCACTTGAACTTGCTGCTTCTTGCTTGTCATCCGTTAGACAAGAGCACTTCGGTTTTTTCACTTGTCTTCGACGATCTGAAATGGAAGGAGAACCAACCTAGTTTTGAGCGATATCTCGTTCAAGTCAAGCCGGCATCGCTGCCATGTCATTATCATGATACGTACCCATTTCATCCAATCCTACGAGAAAATATAAAACTATATTTAAATAGTATATGCACAATACGTAGAACACAACAGCTTTAATATGTATGTACACTACATAAGTCGAAGACAAACATCTGGAGAAAAACTCGAATCTTTCTTCACTGAGCTAGGCAGTGTCGTTCATTGTCATTGCCATTCCCTGTTCATGGGAGAGCCTCTTCACTTCCACAATCCCTTCTTAATTTTGTAAACTTTATGTTTTCCAGAACAACTTCCGCATTTCCATTGCATCGATTTTCCAATTTTGTACTTTTTTTAGATTTTCCTTTTTTCTTTCTTGAATCGTACTTACTTTCACTTAAAATTCAAAACGCAAATTCAGAGCACTCGAGCATACGTTCAATTTGATTTATCAAAAAGTAAGACTAAGGGAAATCCATGCTATACAGTAGTGGGCCTGTTGAGTCAGAATCAAATCCTGTTGAAACTTTTTTGTCTTTAGTGATATAAATAGCCTAAATGATCCAATCAAAAGCCTCTTTTGCTATTATAACTATTTTTTTCATGGTAGACCTTTTATTTTAAATGTCAAGTATCAAACAGAAATTGAAAATTGAGACAACTCAAAAATTAAAATGCCTGCGCCATCTATTTCGAATTTCTAATCAAGTATTTCTACATATGATAATATTTTCATTGCTAAAAATTTACAATTGGTTTGCGAAAGAGAAATGTATGCCCAAAATTCATGATCCTTGTTATTAAGATGGTTATGTTGTGCCATATAAAATACTTTTCTCAACTTCATTGAAATCAGTTTTGCTCAAGATGTTACACATATTACCTACATAACTATAATACCAACAGTCGTTATGATATGTACATGTATTAACTATTGTAATCTTCCAATCCCAATCGATTCTTTCGCCTATGCCAAAAACAGTGTCATGGACGACTATTGAGAGCAAGGATTGGGGCGCAATGAGACACTAATCTAAAAAGTCTCTCCTAAATTAATAAAACCAACCATTGCAATTACTGATCTTTATTGTGTTAGGCTCCCTTCTCTGTATTTTGCATATATGTACACAGGGGCCTATGATGGCATGATTAAGTACATGCCTACTCGTTGCAAAACTTATGGATTATATATTCGTTCATTTTTGCCATTGTATCTTCAACATTTCACTCATGTGAATCCCAATCCAACAACATAAAGCATACATAAAAAAATTTCCAATGAAAAAGTAGGTTAAAAGAAGCCTAATAAAATCAGATTTTATTCTTCACATCCGACGTATTCTCTTCCTCTTCGGAAAAGGAAGATAGTGGGGAGAGACGCACGTATTATCAGTGTGTCCTATCCTATCACAGCTTCCTTTTCCTCCCTTCGCGACGAAGAAGAAACATGGTTTGCTCATGCCAATATATTATGAATGAGCCGCTGAGCTGAGAAAAGGTTTTGTTCAATTTAGAAAGGGAAGACATGTCGAGATGAGATGATAAAGGAGAGAACATAAAAAACTCCAAATAAGAAGAACAATGTTTCGGGTTATTGCCTATATTAAAAGTAATATCACTTCCCACATAAAAGTAGACTTTGGTCGGATGGGTTGCCCCACATTTTTAACAGCTTTTGTCATCATAGGTCGTTTTATTGGGGTGAAGAATATTCGACTTTTGACTTCTTGGTCCGAACTTTTTTCTTTCGACATGTCATCAAAAATCTTCAGCAATCAGGAAGTATCGTTGCATAAATTGCACCGTCACTAAACCAAATTGCCATTAACTTTTGGAATTAAAATCTTGCTTGATTTTTGTTAGCTCAAAATACAGTTTTGTTCACTTAATGTGGAATACCTATACATGAATTAGATATTGAATGTCAGATTGACTTTCCATTAAAATCTGTGCCATACGTTTTTAGAGAGTTTAAGTGGAATTTTTTCTCTTCTCTCCATCCGGGTCACATTGAATAGTAGTCTTATTGAGAGTTAACGTCATAAGTAGTTCTATAGGTGTATATAACATATTATTATAACGACTTTTCCTATAATATTTTATGCCTTGATAACTTTCACTTTGACTTGCGATAAAATATTGTTCCTTTTTTTGCGGTGAGGTCCAATTTTTCAGGTTTAAAGGGTGGAACCATTGCAGTAACAAATTATCTACTATGCAGTTTGGTCCATTAGAACTCGAGCTGGCGTGTTTTGTTGAGATAATACCGTACAGTGGAACACTAAGTACTTTATGTTGGTAAAAGGTTATTAATTATTAATTACCGGTTTTAATTAAATATTTCATAAGTTATTAGCATTAACATAATATTAAACTTCCTAATAGCATTAATACTTTTATAGGATAATGTGGAAATACTTAAATAAAGGTTCGATTATGAATGCATGCAAATTGTGAATTTAGTGAAAATCACAATTTGTGTTGAAATGTATTCAATGCGATAATTGTGATGCACTGAATTCTTTGACTTGGCTGTTCTGAACATTGAACAAACTTACAAAATGAAGGATAAGTAATATACATTGCTTGGCAATTAGCAAAGTCAAGGCTTTCAGAAAAAAAAATCTGGATTCTCGAGGCAAAACAAAAACTTTTAGTTCACAATGCAAAATAAAGTTTAAAATATAACTCAGAAACTCTTGGTCTATTCCTAGCTTTCCTTTGTGGGATTGCGATTGCCTTACTTAAATAAACGAATATTTACTGTTCGCCTGCTTCTCATGCCTGAAGCATAGTTCTGTAGTAATAAGTTTTGGAACAAACCTTAGCAAGTCAAGAAAAAATAAACAAAATGAGAAACTTTAAAAGGACTTTTCCAGTCGAGCCTGATTTGTGTTGTGTTTTGAGTCGAACTGATTCCCTAGCTTCTCGTAAAAACTAATTTTTTAGATGAAATTTTCACAGTAAAACTTTTAATTCGTGTGTGTGTATATGTGTGTGTGGATGTAGTCTTATTCCTTATTTCTGCACTGTGAGTTGTAAATAAGTTTGAGATGCGAGCAATAAATTACTTTTTATTAGCCCTATGGAACAGAGAAAGCCTTATTTTTATTTTTGTATGCAAATTCAGAGGATTCGTACTTTTACATGAAATAGTCTCATTTTCTCCTTTTTCTGACTTGTCTTAAAAAAAGTATTTCCAATGCTTATACTTGCTTGACTTTTTAAAAAGCATTTTTGTAAGCCAAGCACGAATTCAAATGTCCTATCTTTCTTGAGGCAATACGAAAATCTTGATAAGGAAACTTAACTGCTTGAAAAAGAATCTCCATCTTTCCTTTTCTCTGCTTGTTTTCAATGTTGTCGAGAAAAAAAGGACCGAAAAAGTAATGAAAGAAATTTGAATTTACTTTGAGAGTTGTTGAGTCAGTATCTCTTTGATGTTTTGACTATTTAGGTCTAATAAATCCAACATAAAATACCTAATAAGTAAACAGCCACTTTTTCAGTACAACACGTGAGCAACCTTCACGTTTTACTCTGCCATTGATAGATCCACGCACTCGATACAATAATAGAACACCAAAATACCGCCCATTTCAATCAAATAAATTATCTCAAATATAGATGAGTGATGAGGCATACATTATCAAATTCAATAATAAGCATGGGAAAAGCTTGAAATCGACCTATGTCATGCCATAGAAACATCACAGCAAATTTTCTTTACACTCACAATCACAACTTTCTGGTGCTGCAAAATTGATGCGTTTTGTGCGTGAGTGAAATGGCAAAGTTTTCACTGGCATTGGGAGGATAAATGGTCACACCTACCAATTTCGTTAAAAAGCATTTCATACATGTGATTTATCGTGGTTAGCCGAAATGTTGATTTTTGGGTCTCTTTTATGTTGCTGAGAAAGACACGCATTATTTATGCGACTCCACTTACACAAGTTCCCGACAATGGATAAACACTACCAATCCAATATAACTTTGGAGAAATTTAAATGAGCTTAAAAATAAGAACATCACCCTGGCATGCCCTACTCTACATAAAAGTGAGTCGGTGAATGGCCACGCAGTAGAAATAAAGTGAAAGTGACGCACCGCACCACGCACGATACGCGTCATCGTCAAATATCATTCGGAGAAGCCAACTTTCTTCTTGGTGATAGTATGTAGTTATGAATGTTGGTAAGTGTACCAACATGAAAAGTTCATCAGAGTTTATTGGTAAACGCGTGCCTCGTATCGATCACGCACACCTGAAAGAAGGACGTCGCTGTCGCTGGCTGGAACAAGAATGAAATGATAAAAGTTGTAGAACAACCTAAAAGTACCGGTGCGTACCACCCTACGCACTAAAGCATACGCACTACGCACTTCTATTATCTTTAAGCCTGTTTGTGATTATCAATTAATCAATGTCAACTCTATTGCAGAAAATGTGCTTGGTGCGTGTGGTAAGGCGTGAACATTTTTCATATAAGTATAATGACATCTTTGACAGATATCAATTTAAAAGGTGTTTTGATTTAGGTCATGTTATTTGCTTTTTTCTTGTTCCTGTCGAGTCCTGGTCAATTTCATGCTTTATTGTTTTAACATTAAACTATGTACATCTACAATTTCTCCCAAATTATCCAAGCGATACAATAAGTGTACAATCACATCAAGAATGGATCGTCATTCATTAGGAAAAACAGAAAAACTATTTTCGTGGACAATGTTTTATTTCTTCATGTCCATGCATATTCTTCACAGTTTCATCTCACATTACATCTTCAGATTATAATCGGCATTAGAGGAAATGATAGTCCATCTATTTTGTTGCTTGCCTCTTATTTCTAAGCAAACAAAAGGAAGAAATGTTTTCACAACAAAGTATGCATGTAAGCATGCATATGATGCATACACTTCATATGTACCAAGTACAATGTATACTTTTTTATGATACAACGCAAATATCCTTTGTTTCATCTCGTTTAATTAAAGCGAAACGATGGTAAACAAGTGAACAAACGAAGGGATTCTCATTTAATATAATACCTCGTGTTAAACATTTTTCCTCGCTCTCTGGAGCGAAAGATGAGCTGTAATACTTACATGTTGATATTGATGCTAGCTGTGAAGAGGAAACAACTTTTGACTTTTCCATTCTCATTCTTACAGATGGGTTAGGAAAAGGCGAAAGTAAAAAAAAAGGAAAAAGGATGCTAAGATCGACAAAGTACTCCTCCGTTCCAAATTCTCCAAGTTTTTTTTTCTCCATCTAGACCAACTTTAGGAGCTTGAATTCAAACTAAACTCCCCTTGAGAATAATGAGGGAAGAGAACTAGGTATTCGTGTGTTGGTCGGGCAAGGCATTAGTGCTGCTGACTCTCGAGAGTATTTTTTCAAATTATTTCTCCAGTTTTCATTTCGTGACTTCGTGGGCTTGAGCTGTACGTCTTAAGTATTTTCCTACATAAATAAAATAATTTTGGGAGTGTGTGACCAAGGAGCTCGACGGCCTGAGTTAATTTATCTCTAAATCATGAGAGATATGCTTGTCCTGTGAATTTTAAAATGAACCTTTTATATCGTCGAAACTCTAATTTTTCAACAGTTGCATTATATTTGATGAGAAAGAAGCATGGGAAAACTTAATTTTGAGACCGACAACAACATCTGCAATCTTTTCTTTTCGAATGCTTTGTTAAATTAAAATATAAATGCTTTATAAATGAACATTCTCGTTTTGAAATCCAAATTCAGTATCGTATTATGTTTACATAAATAGTAATTACAAAAAAGATGGAACCTTTTTATATTAACAGAAACCACAAAAATATCAATATGATTCTAATAACTCCTAAAAAGCTTCCTAAAATAGATCATAAGACATTGATTGCTGAAAGAAAAGTTGCAGATGTGTCATAGTCATAAGACTAAAGTAAAAAAGATGAAAAAATTCTCATAATAATTTCCCGTACACCACGTCTAGCTTCATAATAATTTAATTAAAGTTTTTAATTACTAAACTGCTCAGGGAACTTTCTTCAGAAATAAGTGTTCATTATAAACACATAATATGATCTTACCTGAGTCGTACATATTATCACAAAATTCGACAGTTGAGTCTGGAATAAAAACAATATTAAACCTCATCAGTATCAAAATATTCTTCTATTTAATGCAATACACAAGAGAAGAACATTTTATTCAATCTGTGATAAAGTTTAAGTTTCAGAGGGAGAAATCCATTGTCAATGTTTAGTTGATATGTCAATGTTTTTATCAAAGCCTCCGTCAAACGCAAGCTTTTACGAGACATTTCATAAACCGATTAGACCGACTTAAACTGGTGAAAGATTGATAGAAGCAGAGCATGTCTTTAATTTCATTGTAGTCGAACAAGCTGTTTCAACTGACACGCTTTCTGTAAATTGGCTTGCTAATTCTTCTGTGAAAAACTGAAGGCGGATGGCAAAAAATAGTCTACTTCTTTCTTATTCCAACAAATTCACAGAAACTTAAAATTTAGTATGTCAACCTAACTAGAAGCTTAATAGTGGTGCTGCATATAAATATGAGTAGATGCTTATCATATCATTTTGAATAACAATGCTGGTTTTGAAATGCATTATTTGCCAGGCAGTTCTTGCGTGTGGTTCGTTTGCTGAAAATTATGTCCTTTTCCTGCCAAAACCATACTTGAATGTTTTCCCATTGAGAGAAGTCCTTTGAATGTTACGAGTGAGTTGAAACTGGTACATGTTAGCCTGTCTCAGCTTTCACCAACAACAGCCAAAAACCTGTATACACTATATTTTTCATTGTTTTTTTAAAGGGGGCAAATTTTCCATTCCTCCGATTTTCCAATTCCCATATCTTGTCGCATTATACGTATTGTCATATTTTATTCTTTTTTGAACAAAGCAATGTTTTCAAAGAGATTCTTTTGTTTGTTTTCTTTTGAAAAGGGAAACGGTTGCTTCATAAATGTATGGAATGCATTACTTTGATTGGTTTATCATAAACTTCCTTCCTTTGGTAAACAAACTCAGAAAAGATGAAAGGATTTTTCTACGACCTAATAAGGTCTCTTAAAGAGAAGAAAGCTTTTCTGAAGATTAAATTGTAATGCTATTTTGTGGAAATGAAAAAAGAAAATATTAAAACTTTGCTCTGGTTCGTGGGAAAAGTCTAAAAAATGTTTCTGTGGGTAGCCATTTTAATGTACACTTTTCTAACGTAAGAGCACTACAGCCACACTAGAATTTTCATTATCGCTCCAGGTGTGGAGTATGGCATGTCTTTGAAGATACTTTAACTTTGCTGTTCGTTTGCGTTTGGTCTACTAGTGATGCGAATTGGAATTAGGATTTTAAGCAATTAGATGGTGGCTTGGCTTAACTTGACTTCCTTCAAGACATTTTCATGGCGACTAATTCATCAGCACTTTCCATTGGTTAGCCTGAAGCAGAGCAAAGCAAATGCTAATCTTTAAAAGCATTTCAATGTAAAAATGAAAGTCATGTGCGATGACTTCATATGACATCTTCTAGGTATGTTTAGCTTTTCTTAGGTTTAAGAAGTGCCAGCCAGCCATCCATCATCTCATTCATTCATGCTAACAAGCTGGTTCATTTTCTTAACTCATTTCATTATATGTACTCGACAACGTTCAGAATACGAAGTGGTAGTAGTAAAGCTCCTTAAGTTCCCACAGAAGATTACCTCCATGAAACTTTACGGTTGATGCAATAACCATTCCAGAACAGCAGAGAACATGCCCTTTTGTATTCCCCTTATTCCTACTTCTGCCCTTGAAATGATTCTCAAGAATTTCAACTTTCTTGAGCAGACTTGTACAACAGTAATATCGACGAAAATTTACAGACCGAACGTGCTTACTTTGTTTCCAGTGAAATCTACCGTAAAATTAAGCACTTGCTTACGGTACATACATATAGTCGATTCCATAGTCTTTTTGTGTCTACAAAAAACGTGAAAACAGGGCCGAATCATGCTTATTCTACCTAAATGGCTGTCCAAAAATCCAAAGAGGAAGGAATGGAAGGGCCATTTCCTCCAATACAATAATCCACTGGAATAAGTACTGCAGGCAAAGATTTTCAACTTCATCTTTTTTCATTAAACATTCGATACGCATGGAATATATCCCAAACTCCAGACTAGAGTTTTAAAAAAGTAAGCCCACGCTTATATTACCCTGCCTACGCCGCTGCAAAAATATAACATTTTTTTATTTCCCAGACAATACATTTTTTCAGTTATGGTAACCTACTATGAAATACAACAATATTGAGTAAAATCACAAATAAGTATATTGTAGGCTTTGTGCCGTCTTGTCGGTAGCATGCGGTTCCTTTAAAAAGGAATTTCGAGAGGACAAAAAAAGATCTTGATAGAAGATAAAGTGGATGGATATCTGGTTTCTTTCTCAGAAAACCCCTAAAGCCTGAAAAGTCGCATTCAGATTTAGATGTTACCGCACAAAACCTTAAAAAAAGGTTTCTGGTTTGCCGTTTGATGTGGGCTTACGTACTTTTAGTTCATCTTCCATTTCTACATTAAAAGCCATTTCGGAGAAGGAAAAAATCATGAATGATCTCTTCACAAACACATTATAACACATAATATACAGTAGAAACTTGCATAAATTTGCATAAAATTATCGACCAAAAATGTCTTTGGGGAAAGTCTATAGCATTGAAAATTACATAAAATTAAATTAAATTGATTTTACTTGTTTGTAAGCATTTTGAGTGCGTTAGAGTTTAAATTTTTTAAGGCCATAGTCATAGTACAGACATGTACCTAATCCCACAAAATAAAATTTTCGTAATGTGTTTGCATTGCTTCAGAAAATGGCAAGGATTCTTTTGGCAGAGTTCTTAATAATAACCTTCCACAATCCGCATTTCTCTCATCAATCACGTCTCATCTGATCAACTAGGAAATCCTTTTTTTGAGAAGGATGTTCGTTCGAAGGAATAAAACAAAAACTCCAATTCTAGAAACAGTAAGTCTCTACGTACTTCATGAAATCATACTTCAAAGAAAAAACTTTTTCCGCGAATGTGAAGTAAATGATGATGACGCTAATAATGATGATGATGCAATGGCCAACAAGCCTCGCATTTTACGGCGTTGCCCTCCACTAAAAATAATGAGACGGACTCTGAGTCAGTCTCTGTCAGTGTCAGAAAGAGCTATGGCAGTGGTATGGCATGGCAAAGGGATCTGGGTATCGATCGATCTCTGAAAAACGGCTCAGTCTAGAATCCATCCTGACTAAACGGGTTCAGAAGCATATTTCCAAGTTGGGGTTAGACTATAAGTAAACATGCTGACTGATTGAGGAGACTTATAAGCTTCATTCAATGAGTTATTTTTTCTCCAGCATCCACCCTTGACGAAATCGCTTTAATTGAATGTTGCTGTTACTGTGAATGTGGATTGAATTGTGCCTCTGCTTGGAATGAATTTTTTTAGAGAAAAATAAGTCCCTTGAGGCGAAACATGAATGGCTGTTTATATCATGCGATAGGAGAGCATATTACTCGGTCTTTCGCAGTTTCCATGAACTTTTCAGATGCCATTGCGTGATTACGTAGAGCTGTCAAACTCATATTACTATAACTCGTTGGTCAGCCAGACTAGGTCGTCATTACACAAAACCACATCAACTATTTTTCTATGAGTTTCCATGAATTTCTTTAATCTTTGGCTATTACATAAGCACCATTCAAAGTCCGCACAATTCTAGAAATATTTGCGAGAACGTTTATTAATTTTCAAAAGAATTGAAGTTGAAACCTCTCTTTTTTCGTAATCCTTGATTTATAACTTTTCATATGGTTATTTTCATGATAGGCCTTCATAAAAGAAAACTATAAATGCCAGCAGTCAGTTTCCGTTTTTCACTTTGGCCATTTTTCATGGAAATCATGAAAGATGCAACATTTCGGCATATTCCTTGAACTAAGCGCTCAGATACATTTGGTTCTCTTCAAACCCAGAATATTAATAAGGGCGCAATACCACACGGATTATAAATATGGCAAACATTTTGCTTTTTTACTTTATATTCATATGAACCGATACTCTTTTGTATACCTTTATAACGTTTTCAGCGACGCCTTTTAAGTATAACTTATAACTGTAACTTTTCATTGGGGTTTAAGACAGTGATACTTATTATACGATGTCGTAAAGTAAAACGCATCCGCTGCATCGTATCACTTTCGAAGGAACAAATGAATCTTTATGAAACTAGGTCAGTATACATTTCTTTCTCCAAGCAAGAGTAAATTTCTTTCCATGAAATTGAATTCTATCTCTGTCTGAGCCCTTCTGGGTGGAGAAGAGGGTCAACGTTTAAGAATGACGAATTCGTTTACTCACACTACTAATTAAAGGGATAATTCTCATGAATTTTCAACCCATTTTATTTTGTCATCCCTAAGGAGGAGTTAAATAGTTTGAGGTTATGTCAAAATGTGGGGATTACACACATGACACGATGAATTTCTTTCTTGCGTGTGGGATCCACCTTACCCTCGTTTGAGGAGATTTTTTGATCATTTAACATAGCATAACATAGTTTTAACATGTTCGAATCTGATAGGACTAAAATTGG
The DNA here is from genome assembly GCA_027743895.1 of Seira musarum. NCBI lineage: Eukaryota > Metazoa > Arthropoda > Collembola > Entomobryomorpha > Entomobryidae > Seira > Seira musarum. The sequence continues at coordinate 11,513 of JAHZMX010005760.1, forward strand.
ACAGACATATAGGAGCGCGACATGACATGGAATGCTAAAATTGTTTGTACTTTTGCACATATGTTGGTTGAGCTCGTTCTTGTTCTTTCGACATTTTTTTTCAGTTGAGTAACATAGCAACTCATTCCGTGTTCCAGACGAGAAGCAACAGCTGTAAGTAATTGCCACGTACTACTACATGCTCGTTTCAAGAAACCCAGCGATTTTCTCCAGCACTTTCCCAGTAATAGTCACATTGCATAGGAAAGTAGTAGCGTAGTGAGTGATATCACATTCGCATTTTAGCGACATGACATGAGGATCTGCGGTTTGCCATATCGGATTTTTGCATGCATTTTTAATATGAAGCTGTGAAGAGCTTCGATTCAAATGAGAGAAAGTGCTGCTGTTATAAATAATATTCCTTTGCTGGTGGTTTTTGTGGATTCTTTTCTAGAGCTCTCATTTTTATTGTATTTTTATAAAAAAAATAGGGAATCACGGCACGGTGTCGTTTTATCGCGTAGCAGGACTCCTCACTCAACTCCTGCAGGGGAATGCGGATATTGCGTTTCGCTTACATCTGAGATACTTTATTTTACCTCCTGGGAAAAACACTTTATCTCGACTAGTAATATTTGTAGAAGGATTTTAATGGGGACGGCGGGAGCTCGAGCTCTTTTTTAGTGGGGACTTCATTATTACCACGTTTCATTTTCATCTTTTACTGTATCCTTGTCTTGCCTTTACTTGACAACGTAGAGTTTTCTACTTAGGACAAGTCACACACCTATGACCTATGGTCTGCTGTTTTGGGTCATTATGGTTCATTGTTGTTCTTAGTGTTTTGGTAAAAGATGAAAGCAAAGTTGATATTCATAATTAAATTGGAAAATTTCCATGCAAAACGGTTCATGAGATCAAGGAAAGGTATGGGTATGGGAAGCTAAAAGACTTTAGGCCTACCCACAAAAAAGGATGAATACCTTCCCTGGTTTGGTCTTTTAACACCTTCGCCTTTTTATCATATCTGAACCAAAATTAGTATTGAATGAAAGTGCTTTCTTGAGAGGAAATAGAGCGGATGAGACTGAGCTTGAGCTTTTTATATGTACCTATATTTTAGGTAAGTAAGCATAGATTCATTTCCATTACGTTTTTACTGTGCTTTGCTCTTTGGAGATGCATTCTGAAAACACCCAACTGCAGAATATGTGCTGGAAAAACTTTTAAAAAGACATGTCGAGGTCGACCTATACATCCACACATCAAATGAGTGCAGAGAAACTTGAGAATGTGATACGTGACGGGAATAATTTAAAAACTAAACGTAATGCACAGAAAAAAAGGATGAGAAAATGTTAATAATCTGCTTCAATAAAGCTCATTTCTTCACAAAAAGTGGAACTTGTCCGTTGAGATGCATATCTACTTTGTGGCAATTTCTTTGAACCCTAAAACGAAATCTCCATCAAAAAAGGAAAATCTAAGCAGCCCAGGAATGCCATGATTTCCTTCTATGCTCATTTCCTGTAACGTATTCATTATGATGGAACCCATTCCCCGGAACCTCCGTTTCCGCTCAGAACTAGTGGTACGGTAGTTGCAAATTGTAGATGATGCGTGCATATTGAATTGAATAGACAAATAACACTCCCCAAACTCATGTACGAAAAGTTTTAAAAATAAATAGCTACAGATAGCATAAATCGATTGCTATCGACATTTCCGAAAACTTTGTTTTGCGTTCTGTTTAAACCAGAACAATTTTCTTGTGGCTTGAATGAATGATGGTTCCACACCTCTTACGAATTTCGACTTCCTCCCCCACCTCTCCGTCCATCAAAAACATTCATACATTTTTGTGGAGACGCCTGCCGCCAGTCAGAAAGTAAATGTGTTTTATGACTTCACTATTGTTCACCACAGCTATTTTTAGCATAAACTCGTTACGAAGAAAAAAATAGAAAAAATCTTCCTAAAGCTTTCCATTCGACCATTTCGAAGAACATTTCATACATAAATATTTCATATTTTTTCCTTCAACAGTTTATGCAAAAGCTATTAAAATGGATATTCCAAAATAAATTGTTTTATTTTTTGTTTAACAATATCCTCTCTGATGAGATAAATATTTATCCAACTCCCAGAATGGATCTTACAAAAACGGTTCAGATAAGATTTCTGAACAATTATCTACAAAATAAAATATCCAATCGTCAATTTGTAGGAAAGGGGGTGTATGATCAGTGTAAATGGACATGTAAATCTGAGACATTTTCGACTTATATTTGTACTGTCATGCTTACACTTACACTAAAACTTTCAGTTCATCAAAATCTTATACAATTTTAAAAAATAGTTCATTGAAATGAAGATAAGGCTCGTCAACTTAATAAGAAGTTATAAAGATCATAATGATATCCAATGCAGCCGAGCCATACTTATTTCATTTGACCAAAAAGCACGTTCGTGTAAGTTAGCAAACTCTTAAAATGAACGACTCCCAGTAACGCTTCGAAACAATATCTGAAAATTAAAAGTTTTCATACGAGTTCAGAATCGGAAATTATGTCAAGAGGAAATCGCACGAAAAACAGGGTCTATAACCTTTCTAGCAGATAAATACCTATAAAAAAAGAAAGTTGTATGATTACGACTCTCAAGAGATTTGACTCAGCATCTTCACTTAGCTTCCGCTTACACTTAACTACCCCTACATCTCTCGCAAATTTACAAGGGATTTTTTAAATTTGCTCTGACACGGATAAGCATTTACTAGTAGTCCAGTCGGCCACGATATTTGTTACTTATGTACCATTATCATTAAGGTAAATACAGTCGAGTCTGTCTGTAATGGCCTGCTCCTTAGTGGCGCATATCTATAGTGGTCACATTTCTTCCCGCCCGGATTTCAAGATAGGATTTTATATGTT
>JAHZMX010005761.1:0-10551 GCA_027743895.1 Seira musarum
AGCAGTTTTCTTATAAACAGGTTAGCTGAAATGTCAGTGCACAGGCTTAATATTGACTTGGCATTTAAATTTAAAATCCCCGCAACAAATTCAAAGCTCAATGCCGGTATGCATTTGAAATAATATACATCCGTGTCAAACATCATACTATGCATTTGATTTCCGAAATTGATTCCTCCTTTCACGTCGATTTTAGATTTGAATCATGCAAAGAAAATGATTTTTAAATGCACATAAGAATAAAAAATATAGACCTGTGCATCGCCCGATTTTTACATACAATTTCCCTTAAGGAAAATTCCAAAGTCAGTGATGAAAAAAATAATTTTGCAATAAAATTGGCAAATCAAAGAGGTGCCGGATGAAACTTTGCAAACAAGCGAATTTCACCAGAAAGTATCTATGTCTAAACTTACAGCCAAATCGGAGCCCTCACAACTCCTAGTATTCCTCGTCAGCTTTAATATTGATTATTTTGAAGCCCTTATAAGAAATTAGGACAATTTACTTAATGACAAAACCGAGCCAGTAAGTTAGTAGTTATCAAACTAGTCCCAAGCAGAGTAAATAAGTTCCTATAATTAATAAGTATAGCAGTTTTTTTAAGAATGGGGTTGGACAAAATTTCATAACAGGTTTGAAATGTAATATTTTACATGCATATCTTATTTTGCACTGGCACCCATTTTGTTGAAGTTAAATGAAAATAAATTATACTTATGTCCTTCTGCTGCTGTATGCTTAAATCAAATGTAGTAAGGCAGCATTCAAAATGCATACACATAGGGAAAACGCGTTTACTTTGTTCATGCTTCTGTATGAACATGAACAATATCAATATAGGATTACCCCGTATGCAGCCAGTGAAAGATTTTTTTTATTCCATAAGACATTCAAGAAAAATTGAGAAAGAACTGCGGGAACATCTTTTATTACATGTGAGACAGAAACTGAGTCCAATCTACATGCCTATGTAAACAAGTCAGTGTGAATGCAAACGAAGTGAAGTGGAATTGAAAAACGTCAGATGTGTAGTGAAAAACGTTGGTGCTTGTATTTATTTTAAAAACAATTTTCTAGTCAAAAGCAATATTCTAATCTTTTTTGGTGCACATTGAATTTGCCATTTACTACCAATTTTTTCGTCATTGTCATCACTACGTTAGTAGAGCATTCAAATCTGTCAATCCGTGTAACTTGTAAATTAATTTCCTTTTCGCTTTGAAATCGAAGCAAATATGGAAAATTCCAAGAATGACGTTCATGATTCAAGTGAGTGCAGTAAGGAAAGATGAAAGATTTATTAGTGCCAGTAATTTTCAAAGTTTATAAATTTCAAAATAACTGAATAATTTTACATTATTAATTATTATTGGTTTCCTGTTACAGATAACAGCTCAAATGCGGACAATCCTTCTGTTACTGACAATGGCCCAGAAAATTATCACAAAATGGAAGTTCAAAACCGGACTTACCAGATGGAACTTTTATCTATTATCCGAACACCGGGGAAAAACTTCATCATCTGCCTCCCAACTGGTTCGGGAAAAACTTACATTGCACTCAAACTTACTGAGGAAATGCTACCTGATGCTATCGCGTAAGAATTCATTCTCAATAGAATTTATTTATTATGTTGCAAACGAAGTTTGGAACATTATGTGATCAGGTATGTCTGTCCGTCCGTCCGTCTGTTTGTCTGTCTGTCTGTCCGTCTGTCAGCGATCTAACTTTGTTTAGATCGATCGACATGAAATTAAGTGGGCAGGTAGCATAGGTCCATGGTAGGAAGCATATTGATTTTCAGCCAATTTGAGCTATATTACACAAATTGGTAGAAAAACTATGTTTTGAAAAGCCTCAGATTGGGCTGAAAATCAATACACTGGCGTAATTTAACGTGCTGAACACGCATATGAATGAATTACACGTCTAAAATTGAACAATTTTCTGCCATACAGCAAATTTCATGAATTTCTTGGAACTCTTGAATTTAGAGCAAAACGAATTTATCAATGTATGTATTTCAGTTCAAATCTATCGTTTGTTGTTTGCAACATGGATAAAGAATTTATCGTTTTTATTTATTAATGTAAATTGCGCTATTACAACAACACGTGTTTTCTCCAATTGAAAAATCTAAATGTGAAATTCGCAAGCAGTTCATGCATTTCTAGTTAATTAGGTCATTTAACTGCAAATGATTTCATAGGGTTTATAAATGCGGTTAACAGGACAGATATTAAATCTCAGTGAACAAGAGAACACGCTTATTCTTTTAATTCTGTAACATACCTTGAAAACATTTGACATCCAAATATATCCGTCTATTTGAAAATAATTCATTAATTTAACTTTGTACAAGCATTTTTTGTATATATTATAGGCAGAAGAAGAAGATTGTGTTTTTAGCAAACAGCGTTGTGTTGGTGTTACAGCAGTCTGAATATTTTTCAAATAATCTGGTCAACACTTCAATGAAAGACGACAAATACGTTGTCGAAATCACTGGAGATTTAAACACGAAATTTTGGGAGCAGGAGCAGTGGGATGAAATCCTTTCCACCAGCCACGTAAAAATTTTATTCTATCTATTTATTTTAAATCGGATAAATAATTGACAGTATTTAATATTCATACTCGTCAGATTCTAGTTATATCAACCCAAATATTTTTGGATGCGATCCGTGCAGCGTTCGTTAAATGGAGTCAGATTGCGCTTTTGATTTTAGATGAGTGTCATCACGCTCAAAAGAATCATCAACTTGAGCAGGTAGTTAGGCGATTACAACCTTTACATTTTCCAACATTCTCTATTGTTCAGTGAATTAAATGTTTTGCAACTTGACGTTTCTATAGTTAATGAAGAATTACCGGCACAAGAAACTGGATTCAAATGAAACTGAAAATATGGAGCTTCCTAAGGTTCTTGGGCTAACTGCAACCATAATCAACGGCAAAGGCGAAGAATACATGATACCTTCGGACATCAAAGAAATTGAAGGCCATTTATGTGCAAGAGCGATAACGTCTCACAAATACGAAGAAATTCTTAAGTAATTTTCATGCTTATGATATATTTTGACAATTTGCCAAACTTTATCAATTGAATTAGGTTATTTTATTTGAAGGCACTCGACTTCGAACAATATTCAAACAAAAACCTTCGTAGTCAATCACTCAAAATCGGATAAAATTTGCCAAAATATCAATGAATTTATGGAAGTTTTACAAAATCTTCCCAAAAATTTTGGAACTGATGAGGAAATAACTATTATTAAGAAAATCAATCATCCTGCCTTGACATCTGAAGAACAATTGTACAATAAAAAGAAAGGTGTGCCGCAAAAACTACATTCATTTTTGAATGATCTTCTGCAAACATATGAAGAATTGGGTAAGGGAAGAAAAGCGCAATTGAATTTGTAAATCCGCACAAACAATATGCTTTGAAAATTTGTTATAATTGATGGAACCAAATTTTAATTCCTCAGGTCTGTATTGCTCGAAGCTTGCAACAATTGTGAAGCTTGTATTCATCCTACAATGGATACAAGAAGTCGATGTTCCAAAACCTAACGCAAATACCCAATGTCAAAATCTTCCGGAAGCCGAAGAAGAAGATGCAACAATATTAACACTGTTAAATACAGCAAAAACCGTTTTGTCAGAATTTTTAAATAATTTAGAGACGGAAATAGAAAAGCGTGTTAAAGATGCTAATTTGGATCCAAAATCTCCTCAAGGTCAGAAATTCATCGTCCAAAGATGCGTTTCCAAAAAGGTGGAGCTGCTGTGTGAAATTCTTCAGTCAAAGAAGTGCGATTCAAAATGCTTTTAAAATTGGGCCATTTTGCAAATTTACCTTCTCATTTTATTTATTCCGTTGGAATAGGGAAGGACTTTGCGGCATTATCTTCTGTAAACGACGAATTACGGCACATGTTTTGAGATCGTACATGCAGGTCTGAAACGCAGGTTGAATAACCCTAAAAAATTTATTGACATGCTTCATGCCTTTATTTTCTCGTCTTCCAGGCACTAGCCAAAGTATCTCCTGATGAGTTTGGATTTTTGAAGCCCGAGCTTATACTAGGAGGTTCTACTAATTTTCAAAATCAAGAAATTTCCAAGTTTACCACAAAACGACTGAGGGATACGCTTCGACGGTACTAGACTTATAAAAAAAATTCTTGAGTATGATAAGTCGAATATAAATTCCTAGCAGCAGTATCCAAATATCTCCTACAATAGTTTCCATGGGAACGAGATAAACATTCTTGTAGCAACTCAAGTGGTGGAAGAAGGTTTAGATGTTCCGTCTTGTAACCTGGTAATCCGATTTGACTCAATTGAGACCTTTCCTTCATTCGTTCAATCAAGTAATTCAATGATTCGGTTTTTTAAAGATGTAGAAATTTCCACTTATCAGCAATTGATTCGCAAATCACGCCTAAATTTATTTTGTAGTTGGGAGAGCAAGAAAGAAAGACGCAATTTGTTATGCTCTTATCGGCGCAAATGAAGAGGCAAATGAGTTATCTAAAATTCAAAAATACGAAAGTTACAAAAGAAAGCTTGCCATCGAGCTAGAGAAAAATGCAATTCATTTGGATGATGTTGGCGAAGATGATGACGAGAAGTCTTCAGAACTGATTCCACCCTTTTGTCCGAGCGGTGACCCAAATGGTCCTGTAATTACTGCTGGTAGTGCTATTTCATTGGTTCACCAGTATTGCAATACCCTGAGTTATGATCGGTTGGCCGCTCTTGCGCCAGTTGCATTTTGGGAGGAAAACGAAGCAAAGGAGTTTAAAGCACATGTACATCTTCCTAATCTATCTCCAGTTAACGAGGTCGAGGTAATATTTTCTGATTTTCTAAAATATTTGGGCCCACTATCGGCAAGCTAAATTTTTAAATATTATTTAGGGGCATTGGATGTCTAGCAAATCCTTGGCAAAACGTTCAGCTTTTATGGAAGTTTGTAAGAAACTGTACGAAGCAAATGAGCTTACAGAGCATCTATTACCAAAAGGCCGAAACATTGAAGATTACAAATGTCAATTCTTGGAAGAACTTGATGAAATATTAGAAGAAGTGAGTGCTACTGCTGCTGTAGGAAAAGTTGGGAGCCGAAAAAGGGTTCAGTGGTACGATAAAAAGGTAAACTGATCATTTAGGAATTTTCAGCATTACTTATGCATTGATAGACTTTGACGCAAAGTATATTTTTTCTAAAAGATTCCGATGGTCTTTGCCGGTGACGCTGCTATTATAAAACCAGGTTCCGGTGTTTCCGCTTACAAAATCAGCGTTAAACTACTTCATTACGCGGGGGACGAATGTTCCAAGTCTTTGTACGACTTTGATCTTAACTCCAAATTTTATGGAATTTTCACACAAGCTGATCTGAATAAGGCTAGTTTCTACAGACACCAAGGAACATTTATCACGTTAAGCGCTTAAAGTCCATTAAACATTAATAATAAATGTAATCATCAGGTCAGCGCTTTCCCCCTTTTCGCCAGCTACGGAACACTTGAAGTCTCACTGAAGAAATGTAGAATTGACAGCAGAAGCGAAATAAATTTTGACTGTGATCAGCTACAAAAATTGAATGAATTTCAATCCTACTTGTTCCAATCAATTTGTCGCTTAACGGATCCGACAATAAGGCATAGTGGTGCTTCATCCATTTTAATTGCTCCAATTTTAAAAGACAAAAGGAAAGAATGCTTTTTTGTTGATTGGGATCTCATCACATCCCTCTTAAGTATTAACGAGAAAGAGCTTTTAAGTAAACCGACGCCCGAGAGACTCAGGCACATGAAGTTTGACCCGTACTTGTTTCAAAACGCTGTCATTTGTCCATGGTATAAGGAAGAGGAAGAACCACAGGTGAAGAAAATGCAATTGTGTTTGTTGCAATTACGGACCTCTCATTCTAATTTTGTACTCGGGTGGAAATCCAAATATTTCAAATAAATTTAATGTCTAATTTTTACTCTTCAGCTCTTCTGTACCTTGGGAATTCTGTCAGACGTGACTGCAAAGTCCGCATTCGAGGATTCAAAAGAATTTGCAACATTCGAAGAATATTTTAGACGGAAATATGCTCTGGATTTGTATCACCCAGAATTTCCGTTAATTCAGTGCAAGGAGTTAGGGAAACAGTTAAATTTCCTGTCAATCAAAATTGACGGAAGAGAAATGCAGGTGGAAAGAAAGTGGTCCCCAGTAAAAATGATACCTGAGCTGGTGAACATTCACCCGCTTCCAGGAAATCTACTTTTGCAAGGGCGATACATCCCTTCCATAACACACCGAATTTACAGGCTTCTACTAGTCGAGGATGAATTAAGACAAAAGGTAGCAAACCATTTTGATTGGAACATAGAGACAAATCAAACAGAAAGCCCTTTGGTAGTTTTGCATCCAACCGAAGCAGGTAAATTAAAATAAATTCGTAGGATTTCGAAATTTTTTTTATTTATATCGATTGGAAACCATTTTGAGATTTTGCAATGCAAATTCCCTCAAGAAACACCCGAATGATACATGCATTACTTGAACTTTTATTTGGACTCATATTTTTAATTATCGTAATTTCAGACATTGGACCCAGCGAAAGTTTGGGATCCCAAATGGAAACTTGCTCACATTTAACTCAGCAGCAAGCAACTACAAGTGGAGATGCCGATGGAAAGGTGATACCACAAGAGAAGAACGAAGAGGATTTTATTCTTCTGGAGACATTTAATCCCTTGGAAGTTAATTTGAATCAAATTGTGAAACAAAAGCGTTTGATACCAAAAAATATTCCCGATAAAGAGTTTTCGATGCCTTCTCCGACTACTTTGGCATCAAATGTTACAAGAGGTAATTGAAATTTGAAATTAATTACTTTCGGTGAAAAATTTATATTAGTGTGTCTATATGTGCGTCCCTGATCTTTCAAGCCCAATTTGCAATAGTATAAATTGCTACAAGACTAAATCAGTTTTACTGTTTTTATATCATGTTTTTGCGTTCAGGTTTAATTGCTATTGAGGAAATACGCTTTCCTAGCTTTGATTCGCCAACCGATTTCACTGTGGACAAAGGTCCAAGTATGGTAGATGTGATGGAAGTAAGATAATGATTTAATACTGTTTTACATGCCTCATGTGTTAAAATGCAAAAATCTTTATAAAAATCTTTGCAGGCTTTCACCCTTGCAAACGCTCAAGATAGCGTTGATCTAGAGCGCCAAGAAATTATTGGGGATTCCGTTCTGAAGTTGATCGTATCCGTCCATATTTTTCGTAATTTTACAACTTGGGACGAGGGGAAAATGACATTACTCCGGACAAAATTAATCTCAAATCGACATCTATTTCAACTTGGAACGACGCATGAGCTAGGAAAAGTTTTGAGTGGAGGAATTTTTATCCCCGGAAAGAATTGGCTCCCTCCAGGTTTTACTGTATCCACTGAGAATTTTGAAGATGCCCCAGATGTCTCGTCCTCACAATTCCATACAACTTACACTCGCTCTAAAGTTTCTGATAAAAGCATAGCAGATTGTGTCGAAGCCTTAATTGGCGTTTACCACGAGCACGGTGGTATTGACGGGGCACTACGATTTATGGAATGGTTTGGTTTCCGAGCGCCACTTTCAAGCGGTGACACAACAATTTACTCCAGAGAACAATCATTTGCTCCTCCAGACACGGATCTGTATGTGAAGGATGGTCCTCAAAACATTATCGCATTGTTGGAGGATTTGGAAGAAGTTCTCTGCTATAAGTAAGTCTACATCTCAATACACATTTTAAAAAAGAAGTAAGGGCCGCGCAACAGGGAGTCCAAAGGGGTTCTTATTCGCAAGCAATGCTTGATATGTTAAAGGATTACATAATTTGTTATCCCGTTAACTACAAACTCCTGATCTTTGGAGGTCCCTGTAAACAGCGATTACAAAATTGTCTTTATGTAACGTTTTGTTAGATTTAAAAATCCTTGGATTGCAGTCGAAGCTCTGACCCATCCAACGAACATGGGTAACCGAAAAACGTCTTGCTACGAACGCCTTGAATTCGTTGGCGATGCTCTATTGGGTTAGTGCTTAATGCGGCCAATTCAAATTCGCATTTTGACAAGTATATTAATAAATTGCATAAATTTTAATTCTTTAGATTATTTGGTAACAGTTTGGATATTGAGAAACACCAATATCAAGGAAAATATAATTCAGAAACACTGGCGAATTGCATTGCAAAATTTGCTAAGTGTCAGGAGAAGCGTAACCACGAAGTGACAAACCCAGTAAGACTTATTCTATTTCTTTGTTTTTAGTCTATTTGTGTTTACGGTGTCTAATAACTTTAATTAAATTTTATAAATATATTTGCTAAGTACGAGGTTTTAGGTGACTTTGACTGTCCAACCGTTAGTGAAATAGAGATTCCAAAGGTACTTGGTGATGTCTTTGAATCACTTGCTGGAGCTGTATACGTGGATGCAGGAATGTCTATAGACACGACGTGGAAAGTATTTTATCGACTTATGAAGAAGGAATTGGGTAAACAAATTTTGTTTGATATTTGCATAGGTACATGGAAGCAATTTACCTGAAACATAACTCGCCTACATTTTTACAGAGATGTTTTCCAGAAATACTCCTAAAAATCCGCTTCGTCAACTCCATGAGATGTTTCCCAACCCAGAAGACATCAAATTCAGGTAAAACAGTCGCTTAAATCGTCGTATGGACAATATAAATCTCGATAAATTTATGAGTTAAAGCGTGCTTTATTACATAGGAAAGAAGATCAGAAGGATAAGACCGACACAATAGGCAATAATCTATGTCCTGCAAAATTCCAGAAGGTTGTCCTTGAAATTCCTGGACCTTTGAACAAAGTAGTGGGCATTGGTACAACTGTAAAACTAGCGAAAACAGCAGCAGCAAAATATGTAGTTCGTCAAATGCAAATGACATTCAACAGTTAAATTTGCTGAATTTAAATGTTATGTCCCTTTCATAAACTTGGTTCGACGTATTACCAACACGTTTTAAATATTTCTTGTCCATTCTATATTTTAGTTCCAATTTGAAAAGTGTAACGACCATTCGTTTTTCGAGACCATAGTTTCAGAATAAATCGTTTCATGTTTAAAACTTCCACGATATTCATTCAATTAGCGCAAATAATTCAATATTAATTTAAAATATGTAAATCATTTTAAAGATACTACGCGTGACAAAAAAAGAAAATATAAACAAAAAACTCAGTATTTAATTTGGATGTGATATCAAAACTGAAATATTATTCATGCAGGTGCGTTTGATGATTTTCTTAAAAGAAATAATGTCATGCAAGTGACAAAAGAAAACAAAAGACGCACATCAAAGACCGAGTTAAACTTTTTTTTGTTTGACAATTAACAAATTTCAATATTGGAGATGTCAGCTCATGAGCGATTCAATAATATTCAATTTCAAATTCAAACAGGTCATCTAAATTTCTTAGGGAGTCTTCGAACTTTATTAGCCGATCAAAAGCACATTTTCATCGTACAGTGAACAATGAACATTTGATATGCCTTGTTCCAAATTTGTTTCATCTGGCTAGATTAATAGCTAAGCGGTGTTCGACTACATATTTGAATATATGACGACTTTTATATGCTTGCAGATATCATGCAAAAGTTCTAGGACTTCCAGATTTTTTTCGAGTATTGTCCTAGTCAAAATTAAAATATTCCTTCAGTCTGTAGGCTAACTTCGGACTTCTAATTAATCTGCAATAAAGGAATGTCCTATACACTATTTATCAGAACTCGTAATTCCCGTTTCAATCCAATAATCGTTAATATAATGAGAAGTTGTGTCGGAAAATTTTATGCACTAATTTCCTACCTAAATATTTTATAAATGATTGAAGAATCTCCACAAATGAAAACTATTAAAATACATCAACAGGAAATATCGGAATTCTTATTGAAGTGGCGCAATTATAAATTTGGATAAAATTTAATTAAAAGCGTGAATGAGAATATAAAAACTTTATTGCCAACGATTACACAAAAAGTCGTAAAAGTCCACAAAAAAGTTAAAAAATTCTAGTGCAGCCTGGCAGATGAAAAACATGTGATTTGGCAATAAAAAAACTACCACTATGTATCCGGCATAACCGAAAACGTCATTAAGACTGACAAGTAACCTGTTTCAACGGCTAATCGAGATTCTCAACGAAATCAGTCGAAATATATCAATTCGACTACGACGAAAACGATGGTGACACTAGTTTGGCCGTGTGACCCTTCCTGGAATTTTAAAGTTTAAAAAGATCTTCTTAAATGCAATGTTTAATGTCATTGAATGCCCCGACACACGGGCAACGGTCAAAAATAAACCGTGTAGACAACGTAAAACGAACAATTTAGGCAAATTTATGGTTTTTGTAGGTTTTTTATAGCATAACATTGTCAATTTTTTTATCGTGGTGAGTTTACCCATGCATTCAATGGCATTATTCATAGTGCATGGAACCATCTTTTTAA
>JAHZMX010005762.1:0-16532 GCA_027743895.1 Seira musarum
AAATTCAAGATTTCGATTTTAACATGGGGCGAGATACGTGCCCGTTTAATTTTGCAAAGGAGCTTAGTATCACAGGAAACTATTTTTAAAATATGCATAAACTTGGTCGAGTGAGTAAAAGCAAAATATACATCGGTCTACATACAAAATAATTTTTTGAAAGTGAATTTGCTTTCACTATGGTGACAAGCCAGTTGTGGGATGTAATAAAAAATGTATGGCAATGCAAAAAAAATGTATATATTTACCAACCTCACCTACACACACAGCCTCCACAAATCTAGCTTTTTCACAAATCCCATCAAGACAAGACAGGAATTTTAAGAAAAAAAAAAAAACTTGAAAACGACAGCTGAACGCCAGATTAGGATTGCGAATAACGTAAAGTAGCATGAATAACGTAGTTTCTTCTCATCGGTCACAGTCAGTACAACCGACAAAGAACCACGAACGTCAGTAAAAAATGTGGATACATCCTTTTTCATCTTTTTTTTTCTCCGCTTCTATCTTTTAGCTCCGATTTTCTTGAAGGAATTAAATGAAATTACAAGGGTACCTAACTTCTTTTAACGATACCATAAAGTTCCCTTTTTAAATGAAATGTATACGAAAATTCTACCAAAAAAAGAGGAAGAAATAAATGAAAGGCGAGCTTGGAAGTTTGTCTGACTCAAGGGACGCACGGAAAAAAATATCTCTGGTCTGGAACTCATCCGTTTATTTGGACAGAAGACAAGTCGGAAATAGCAGGCAAAGTGAGAGTTAATTAACTACACCAAAACAGATTGTTAGAAGAGGGAAAGAAAATAGGCAAACAGTACAGTGCTTTCGAGTTCTTTATTTTTGTAGTACCTATCCACAAACCAAAATGATGTCTGTGTCTCTATGCATACGTGGCAGAGGAAGAAGAGCTACGGAAATGACAAGGTCTTCACACCATGTCAATAATGATGAGATGGAAAGTCGTCGCGAGTCATTTTAAGGTGTGAAGGTGCAAACTATTTTCACTAGGATAGGACCTACACAATAATCTAGAACTTCTCCAGTAAACACATTAGATCAACATGCATTACTTACTAAAACGCTCTGAAGAGCATTCGAAAATTAGTTTATGAGTCACAATGATGAAAGGAACAGTTATATTTATCAACTTTAATTTAAGGAAAGGTTATAAGTACTTGGCTTGCAATCGGACATGAAGCTTAGCAGCAGCACCAGTTATAAAAGATTCATTCGGAACTCAGTCTTTTAGAAGTTATAATAATTATCTCATTTATTCACGAATTATTGAAATGTTTCACAGATAAATTGTCCCCATAACTTTCCTCAGTAAATAAAATCAGGTTGCCGTTGAAATGCCCAATGAAAAAATCGGCAACGGTGAAAGACTACCCTTGCATTGTAAGATACGTAAAATGATAGTATTTGATTGTCTCGAACAATACCTAAGGGGAAGTATTTGTATTTACAGCAGAGACTTAAATTTATCGATAGCTATATAAGCATTTTAGGTATTTGACTTAGGATTTTAAAACACCCTTTCTTAATTAAAAGCTGAAATCCTTATTTGTTGTAAATTGATTTAAAATTGAGGGATTTATCGAAGTTTTGTTTGGTTTCAAGAAAGCGAAAAAAATGTCACGGAAATTGTTAAATTGCGTGGAAATGTACTGGAATTTCAGTCCTAAACCCTTTGGTGATAGCAAGCATTTCCAGCAAAATGCAAGCATACCCGTGAAAACCATGAAGTAAATGGTTTTATGAATTTTGGAAAGCTTGCAATTGTATGTGCCATTGACAATTTTTCGCACAAAAGGATATTCTATAATCAATGAAAACGTACAGATAAAAATAATTACTTAATTTAGCATCTAGCTTCACACAGCAACCTTGAAGGTTCATAACCAGGAATGTGTAATCTTTTGTGCTGGACCGAAGGCTGTAGAAACGCATGTATGTATTTCTTAATTTCTATATCAAAAGAAATGGGAAAAATCAACAAGAACGTTAAAAATTCATGTGAGTATAATTTGAATGCAGAGGATGCAAAAATGATTATCATAATATAATGATCTGACAAAATAAAAGGCAGTTCTTTAGGCAATAAAAAGCATGTTTTCTAGCAACAAAGCAGTAGTAGTAGGGATGGGTTGTAAAAAACAAGAAAATCGGATTCATGCCGGCCAGATCGATCCAGCTAGTACTGTGTGTTCGTGTCAACTGGAGATTGCGCAACCTTAACTAGCATAAAACTACATTTTAGAAACAGAGGAAAGAAAGTGTTTTGGCTCTTTCTCGCACTTGTACACACACTCGCTCTCATCTTTTCCTCCTCTTGACTATTTTTTTTGATCAAGAGTAGGAGTCAGTCAGACTTTCGAAAAAAGAGGCAGACGTGGTCGCCCGTTTTACTTTCCCTCTCTTTACCTCCAACCAAAACTTTTACTTTTCATTTCTTCTACCTCCACTTAGTCATAACTCTCTCTCCTCCCGTGTATTCCACAAATAAGTGCAATTTTTATGCTTCTCTTACTCATCATTTTTCAAGGTACACAAACTCATGTTATCAGGGAGATGGAAGTACTCGGTAAATATCAAGTAAGACTTCTGAGAAAATACTGATATAGCAAAAAAAAATCTGTTCCTGGCTTCACTGAACTCTCATTCAAGAAATCTTGTATTAAATGGAAAAAGTGAATCTTGATTTTTGTTGGCTTAGTCAGTCAGAGAAAAAAAATGTTATGAGACTTCCACAATCACGACGATGTTGATGATGACGACGACGATTATGCAGACGCAATGAGAATATGAGAGGAAATTCATGGTAAAAAAAGTTTCACTCATTCTCATGATCCAAACTTCTAGTGTTCGTGTAATTCTCCCCCCCCCCCCAAAAAAAAGGAAGTTCGACGAGTTGTGAGAGCGAATTGCATACCACTTAAAATCTTGGAAGAGTGGGGAGAAATCTTGAATGCATATTAAATAGTGTATATATTTGTAGCATGCATCACCCTTACCACTAGCAACTTCCACGAGCTACCCATCACATCTACCACAGAGTGTTTTAGCGCAATATAGGGATAAGTATAAATCTAACCACCAACCGTCACCACTACCACTGTAGTACTTTTCCTCCTCGGAGGTCTACACAGGGCTTATTTTTTTATTATTTTTGGTTTCCTTCGTTTTGCATGTTTCATTTTCTCTATTGTAAAGTAAGTGTCCATACATTTAACAAACCCAAACGTAAAAGGGCAGTTTAAAGCAATACAATTGATAAAACCCAAGCATTTATTTCGAATGGGGAGAAAGGAGAGAAAAATGTTGCATTAGTCTAATGAGAGGTGTCACCGTGTCGCATAGTACGTACATATGTCAAATTTAGTGTCAGTTAAAAGATCTATTTAATCTGTCCATTTCAGTAGGACAGAACCGGTGATTCCTGTAATACTGATTTCGAATACCAGATGCTGCTAACACATGTACGTTTCATTTTATCTTGTTTTATTTTCGTCGTATGATTAAACTTATTCTAACTGAAACAGAGGTAAAGGTTAGTTAAATGTGATAAATATCATCTTTCAAGATGCAAATTCATTTCACTAAGAGTTCAATCAAGAAATTTTTTAAGGGCAACAAGCATATGAAGAAGTGTAAGGTAATTTTTTCACGAAAAATAAAATCCAAATATACATTTTTGCACTAGTATTTTTCGCCAATACATACTTTCCATTGTTTCGTCACGTTCGAAGGTGGTTTGTGACGGAACGCGTAAAATCGTTGCATGTACCAGTGACAGATCTAAATGTCATGGTAAAATCTTAAAGAATAGCCCGAGAGCACGTTTAATCTCAGTTTATCACGTAACGCTTGCTCGTACTTTGTTGCAGAAGCCAAGCATGTCTTCACCACTTCAATAGCATAATTAAGGGCAATCTTGCTGAATATTAGTCGCACTCTTTTTATAAGCCTGAACTAGGTTTAACCAATTTTAAATGATGCTACACTCAACATTTCGTTGAAACTCGATTGGATTTCAACTTTGATTGCCTGTGATTCTTCAAAAAAAATTACTACGAAATTGAACAAGGTTCCTTCTCAAATATTTACCTCACAATCATGAACTAAAAATGGCATCATAGTTATGCATTAGAGGGATGACACTGGAATGTTTTTCGGGAAGAATGGCCTCTTTTGTTGTTAGGTATTCTTTATTTTCTGCGTGAGCAAATTCATATTTACAAACGGAATTCGCATCCGTGGCAAACTCTCTCCCTGTTGTTGTTGTTCAGAGATGAAAACAAAAAAAAGATGAAGAAAAGAAAAGAAAAAAAAATAACGGACATGTTGCAAAGCAAGTTCCTCAAGTCATGTAGGAGTACTAACACGGAGTCGAATTCTTTTTCTCGCTTTCGCTTGCCAAGTCCTGAACACCATTAAATACGGTAAAATGAAAGAAGTTTCTGGCTGGCTAGCAGAATGAAAACCATCCTAAATAGACGAACTCGTGGAAAAATTAAATATCTTTACTTAGGATTATTTGTGGAGGACTGGTTAGGTTTCTACTTTTGAATTCCACTTTGGAGATTACGAGTATACCTTGAGGAAATGCCGCCTAGCCTGGCGTTGGAAAATGAATAGAAAAAAAAGAAAGTGGAATAGAATAGATAGGAAATGGAATTGGAGATTCTTTTGTATCTACACAAGTCCTTGGTTGCCTCCTACAGTGTTCCATTTCCAGAATATATAAAAAAATATTCACATTAACTGTGATGAGAGTGTGGACTTTTAGTCCTAATAGACAAGCCAGAGGAGAACAAGGAACAAAAACTCATCATTTTTATTACTTTCTTCCGCTTATTCACTGCTTCGTGATACAGTACAAAATAATTCTGACTTTCGTATCCGCACAACAAAACATAAGAAGACCTTGAGGACATACGAGGAAGAGTGACTTGAAAGCAACGTCAAAGAAAAAATAGAACATTATTGTATTCCAAGTAGTGGTGGAGGAAATCAACACTGGATTATAATGGCAAGACAGCACAAGTAGTCGTGCCACAAAAATAACATGATTCGTGTTTTTCCTAACTGGCGAACAAACAACAATAATATGGTCAGTGAAAGTAACAAAAAAAAGTGGAATTTAAAAAGAAAACACTCGTTCTTTGTTGAACTCAAATAACAGATGAAGGAAGTTTGCAAACTTTTTCCTCCAACATTTTTTCCTATTTTCGTTTTGACCTCTGGAAAAGAAATTATAAGCAGGTCAAGACATAAATAGCAAGAAAAAAAGTCAGAAAATCATAGATTCCAGTTGCTCTTATTGTAATAGAATGTTTCGACAACTTGTGAGAAAGGAAGGACAAAACGAGTGCGTAAGAAAGAAGTGGTTTTGGGTGAAACTTGAAGTTGACAAAAGCAACAAAACCTTTTTCTCTTCTCCATAAACAGTTGCGATACATACATTCATACATCCTTCTCAACAGCCCTGTCGAGAAAGAAAATGTCCGTTTCCCCTTGTTATCTCTTTTCTCTCACGTTGCACACTTCAGATTTTGCGGTCTTCGGTACACTTGTAAAAGTGAAAAAAGAAAGTGCAATAGAGCAAAACCAAAAACGCAGTTTTCACCAAAAAGCAATGGTATGTACTTACTTACATCCATAGTTGTCAGAGGAAAACAGGCGGTTTCACAAGTGCGATTTATACTTTTGGGGGATTAGAGGGACTAAAAAGACAAATGTTGGCTATACTCGGATAAGATTTGATTTTTTTTTCGCGGCTTTAACTTTTATATTTGAACATTAGACAAAGTAGCGATTCCTCGTTCTCGTTCTTGTATTCACTCATTTAAAAGCTATTACTTCAGATCCACCAATGAATTACAATGGTGACAATGTAAATGCAAAATTGGAGCAGTTGAAGACACTCGTTTGTCCTTTTGATAATACTCCCTGGAGTATTCCCATTTATGCCGTTCTCTTTTCTAAAGACATCATCAACAGAATAAAGAAATAATGCTAACCTCCATCTTTGCTAGCATTCATCTAGATGAATAGAGTCGAATGAGGTAAAGGGTCATGCGAATTTCCTCTTTCACAATACAAAACTCTTTTTTTTTTGAGTCTCTCTATTTCCTTCATCGCCATTCCCAAGATAAAATACAAGCAATAAATATCTAAATTTATCCCGAGAGAAATATCTCGGCTTTAGTATTTTGGAAACAGGCCTTGTCGCCGTCAAATGCACACTTTCACTATCCTCGTTTGAAACAGCTGGATTGTCCCAGCCAATATTGATAGCCCGGGTTACCGTCACAACTTTGTAAATTGTAAGCAAGAGAAAAGATATCAAACATTATAATGATTATTATAGGGTTTAGTTTTTTTTTGCATTTTATAGCTTTATCATTGAGAATGGCCAAGGAGCCGGGATTTCGTATCCATGACAACATTTCCCTTGCACGCATTGGCTTATCCATGAAATCAACATTCATTTGGATATGGCCAATAATGTAATCCCCTCTTTGAAACTATGTACGTAATGTATGCATTTATAATACGTAATGAAGGACCATAAAAAGCGTTTCCCGAAGTTCACCTTCCTGGAGCTTACAGAATTCTAAAAATATGACTGTCGATTTTTAATGTCATTTTCAGGGTTGGGATTGGGTTCAGATTGAATTAATCATTTTTACAACTACAACTTTTACAACTAGTTCCATATTATGCATTGTACATACGACTACAATTTTAGTTGGAAATAACTTTGGCATTTATTCTTACATACATTATGTCATGTCCTGAACATATTCTACTAAAAGTAGTGTTACCATTAAATTCTAGCAGTATTGGGCTGAAAGAACCTTGACTTTGCAAATGTGGACGCGGAGAATGAATAAATAAAAAGCACAAATGATATTACGATGTTGATGATGTAAAAAAGAAAATCGTATAACCGTATCATTACTGTCGTCACTTATAGTTTTGGACTCGCCAACTCCATGTGCGTGTCATACTCCATAAACATTTGCCACACATTTATCAAAGATGTAGTGCACGTGGATAAGACAGAAATGACCTGATTATGCATCTGGAAATGTAATTTTTGTAGAAAGGAAATTTCCTCAGGCGTATCCTTTTCTTCTTTCATTCGTTGGCCAATGCTCATCATTACCACATTTCTTCATGATTGTCATTAGTCCTCTTTCTCTTTCTACTTGCATGATTGTAGCCATCCTTTTGTTCGTTCTACATTTCCAGGAAAAAAGTAGAGAATTATTTATTCTTCTCATAATCATCGTTTTCCTCCTGAACTCACTCACTCAGTCTCTCTTTTCATCTGCATGCTAAGTTTGCTGACGATGAGAATAGTGATAACGAACAATAGAGACAGTTGAAGTTTTATTGGCGCATCTACGCCTTCAAAATGTTTTTAAAAAGCGGAGTTCTCTCTATATTTAGCTTTCTTTCTCCTCATGTACATTTTTTTAACGTTTTATAGATGACTAGGTTCTTCCTCTAAGATCATAATAGGTGCACACGCTGCCTGGCCTGCATAGGTATGCAAGCCACACAAAACATGTAAGTAAGTACTTATATTTTTGGATTGGTAGGTATCCAATGTTTGAGTTTTTTATAATAAAAAACGAGAGAGAGGGAATGGGGAAGCGGTTTTGAAAGGGAGGGAGAGCAAGATACTTGCTTGCATGTAGGTTAGAACACAGTACGTGGCACACACACACACACATTCTGCATTTTCTCCTTTTGCACAGGCAAGCAATGAGAAGAAAAAGAGTTTCTATGTGTGAGTGGAGTTGAGTGAGAGGGGAAGAAAGGAAGAAAATAGTTGGACAACTTTCACTACTTCACCATTTCTCCACCATAGCTTTTCCAGAGACTACAATAAACTCGAGGCTCGCTTCTCATTTACCACTCATTCATTTTAGAGTTGTCTTTCGAGGCAGACAAAAGCGAACTAAATATAAAGTACAGCCGGAACGATTTCCCATTCCTTTTTCCTGCTAGCCTCAAAGTGTGCTCTATCCTGAGGACAGAAAAAAATGTAGTA
This sequence comes from Seira musarum, assembly GCA_027743895.1. Taxonomy (NCBI): domain Eukaryota; kingdom Metazoa; phylum Arthropoda; class Collembola; order Entomobryomorpha; family Entomobryidae; genus Seira; species Seira musarum. Next base: position 8,072 of record JAHZMX010005762.1, read on the forward strand.
TTGACTTGTGCTAACTAATGAAAACACGAAAAGTATATTCAGGTATTGTAAACTTCCTCTTCTTTCCCTTCATCTGTGAAAACATCAACGTTTTGTGTATTTACAGCCGTTCATAGATAAATGAACAATTTATTTGTGATTGTGTTTCATGGCAGACAATTGTAAATAGAATTATTTGCTATTTAAAATGTGTCATTCCAACTGTAACTGTTCATCACAAGACTTGTATCCAAGCACAACTAACAACACAACGATCAACTAATAAGTAAATAAAAACAGAGAAAGAGCAAACGCGACGCGTACCCAAACGAAGATACTTACATGTTGGTAATCATCATCATGAACATTTGTATTTGGAACGCAAACTAATTTTAACTGGTAGTACGTGTTTTACAAAAGTGAACCTTGATAGCATCATTGAAAGTGGTCATAATTACTCAGTACTAATTTGAATTCATCGTGAAGACAAAAGGATAGAATAAGACAAAGAAAGTACAAAAAAATACAATGCTTCAGTGCCCTTTTCTCACAATCTAATTCTTTGTACAAAGCTTTGCCCTAGTGATAAGAAAGTTAGACTAATTTTGCAGTTTATTCAACCTTATCTTGTCGTGCTTTGTCTTCCAATGTGAGATTATTTTTTAAAAAATTTTCCTTCTTGGGTAGATCAGATCATTTACAGTGAAGGAGAGCACAATGATGCTACTACTGCTAAAGTTGTAATAAGGAATAGTAGTGATAAATACATAGCTTGAACAAGTCAAACATCGTGTGAAAATGACACACATGAGAAAAGACTCTCGGAGATCTGACATCTGAACTAAGGATCACATTTCGTGGTTGTAATATGTGCGCGTACACACATACCCGACACGATATTAAATTAAATACTAAACTGGAAGTGGTTGTGACCAGAGCTCAAAAGATTTCTGGAAGAAAAATAAATTATGAGTTTAATCTCAACTTAATATCTCCCTTATTGATCTAAAAGTATGTTTTCAGGTATATGACATGAGATGCTCATTCATGTATAAAGTCTATGATCGGAGATGAAAAGGATACTCATATCAGTTTCGAGAATCTCTAGTCTTCGGGGATTATTTTTAGAGATGATTTATGATCGAGAAATTGAAAATCGTCTTCTCATCTTTAAATTCTATGAAATATTGGGGAAAAGCTATTGAAAAAATTAATCGTTTTTTTTGCCAATATTTTCGGCAACATGATCATAGCATAAAATGTAATAAAAAAAAGTTCGCATCAGCAAAACAAGCTTGATATTTAGCCTGTCAGCAGGACACGAGTAGGAGGACAGTTCCAGTCCCTATTTTCTATGCAATTGATCCCTTTCCATAAAGCAAACTGATTTTGAAGGACCTATTAGAGCATTTCCGAAAAGAAATAGTTTTAAAGGACATAACCGCAAAAGCATATACTAGCGCGCTATTCAAGTATTGAAAAGTATCGACAAAACACATTAAAATATTTACTTATATGCCTGAGATTAAAGTTTGTATACTCCTCAAGTGAGTCAGTAAAAATGTGCGAAGCAAGAAGATGTTGTCTCTCCATCTTCTCAGTTTGCGCGGCGATAATTGTGTATGTGCTATTAGGCGCATTCGCTTTCTTCTTCCTCGAAAGCCATTACCATAAAAGCCATCATGGGTTATTAGCGAAAGAGAGCCTAAGTTCCAGCGAATTGGACACTCTGAGGAATCGCACAGTCATGCGATTATGGTAAGCTGGTACTCCACTTCTTCCATTTTTTTTACTGAACTACTTACTTACTTGTACCATTCTATAATGTGATATGATGTACTTCTGCAGTTTTTATGTCAAAACGCTACATTTTCTTCGTGTTTTTGAAAACAATATGCCATTTTAAAGTCTTGGCAAGAAATGACACCATCAGGATCATGAACATACAACAACATCAGTCGACATGGCGGTGTGGTGTGGTGGTTATGCATTTCTTAAGCTCACGAGAAAAATATTCATGTATGGTGATGTGATGAGCATAATATATGTTTTCAACGGCCACGTCAACGCATCCAAATACTACATAATAATAACGATTACTCCTTCCCACCATCTCGGCTTATCTCTGATTTTTTTTGCTAGATGTTTACTTGTTTCTCCCATATCCACTCAAAATCTCCTTTTAAGTAGCGTGGTAGTAAGAGTGGAGTGGCGAAAGAAACTCAGGACAAAGCAAAAAGATTAATGCAGATGCATGCAAGATTCGAAAAAATTGGCAATGATGACGATGATTTTAGAAAAAAAATCGCTCAAGTCAGCATGTTTTTTTCTGTAGTGGTGCACTTATAGAATACTTAAGATAATTGGCTGGCATCGTATAACGACTTGAAACGAAAAACTCAGAAGTCAAAACCCGTACTTTCATAGTTTAATAGCAATATGCCTGAGTTTGAATATAAAGATAGTATAACCACCATACCAGTGAGAAGCAAAATGATAATCATCATCGTGGTCTCAATAATGGCCGTAGGTATTACGCGAGTACCTAGTTGGTTGGTTTTCCATTCAACAATGAATAAAAAAAACAGTGGCATCCTTTTGAAAAAAATCGGCTTATTAGGCTGGCTCGAAGCTAGAACTGTTAGATGATGACGATGATGATGGTGTAGAACCTACATTTTTATTGGAAGTAAAAACTCCCTGTACATTTTCCCTTAGTTGCGTTACGTTCCACTCCATACGAATGTCATAAAAATAATGAATTTTTAATTCCACACAGGGCACTAACAATCGAGTTAAATGTCTTTTATGAGTCGAACTGGACACAGCTCGCAGAGCTGGAGTTGCAACAGTTCCAAGATGAGATTTTAAGACAACTCTTTTCCATCGATGATGCCGACTTTGGGAGAGCAAGCAAGGAGACGCATTATGGGGAGGACTCATTCGAAAATTTTCCAGCAGCGCTTTTATACTCCCTTACGCTCATAACTACAATCGGTATGGCCATCATTAAATGAGCCTTTTCATTTTTTTTCTCCGTCGCAATTCGCAATCCCTTCCTATCTTTTCTTGTTACTGTGATTGTGACGATGTTGATGCCTTACACTGAAACTGAATTGCTGATAAATAACATTACAAATATTCTGTTAGCACGTTTATGTACGTATTTACTTTTGGCTTGTGTGGCGCATCAATGTTTGAGCTTCATAAAGACACTTAGATTCCCATGCTTATTCTCTATAAAATAATATCTTAATCAAAATTTAACGACATCGAACTCAAGCTTTTTGTTGTTGTTGAGTCGCATTTTTTCTTCACGATAAAATTCATATGTTTTTAGAGGGAAATGCACACTTCAAACTTAACCGAGCAAAACAAAAATGTTCATTTTAATCTTGCGTTTTTTCTCTCTTTTATTTCACTTAAAAACGACTGGGAAAAGGATACGGAAGTGTGAGTCCAAAGTCGTTACCAGGTCGTATTTTGACAGTGTTCTACGCAGCCGTTGGAATCCCTCTTACTCTCTGTTACTTGGCCACTGTTGGCGATTTTCTCTCAAGAGGAATTCGCACGATCTACTCAAAAATTGTGGTAAGTTCACCAAGTCTTATACACTCTTATCGCCAGCTGCACTTTAGTTTTATTGTCTAAGGAAGAAAAAAAAAGTTTTCAGACAAGGGAAAGCAAAAAGGACTTTCTATTGTGGCTGCTTTAATTATCATCACAAAAATGCTCATGTTGTTAGCAGCAGACACGGTTTGATGGGCAATAAAATGGGATAAAATGAGCAGCTTTTTTCATTTGGCGAATGCACATAAAGATCTGCATTTGAAGTCAAAGCTAAGTAAAGTCAAGAAAAAAAGTCGTAAAAAAGCATGCATTACCTCGCTTTTATTCCACGTCAGTGCAACAGCAATGGCACTATTGCAGTCGCTTGAAAGATAAAATTTGTCACCGTTTGTCTCACTCGACCTGAAATGCTTGATTATGATTTAGAAAGAACCTGGGAACTAAAACAAATGCTTAAGCTTTCCCACATTTTCACCAAACGATGACAGAATTCCGTTTTATTATTTTTTTGTTGGAAGAAAAGTGTTCCCAGGGCGGATGAATAAATATGCAGATTCCAATTAGAGTGGTTGGCGGAATTTTTAGTGTTTGAAGCAAGAGCACATTTGCATGGTAAAAAAATGGCAGGAGTTTAGGCAGGTAGAGAGGTGGGTTTTACGAACAAATAATGTTTTACATTCACTAATTTTCTTAGCAATTCAAATTAGTTTTCATTAATTATTCAACGTTTCTGACAAAAAAAATCTGCCTCAGTACACCTTTCGTTTGTCGTCATCGTCATTGCCCTATGCTTTTGAGCCGCTTAAACAGAAAAGGCAGTTGAAGACAAGAAAATCGACCAGGAAAACGAGAGCTCAGAGACAGTTTATAGTATTTTGCTTTGAAATGTATATGAAAAGGAAATTTAAACTTTTGTGAAAGTGAATGGGACGCCGTAAAAAAGATTTTCCTTTGGTACATATACAGTTTGAGCCTTATGTAATCAAAGTCCGTGCCACTGAGAGTTTTTAATTTCTTTTACATGAGCTAAATGTTATGAGAAAGCTTAGAAAAGTTTAATGAGAAAAGGGAAAACGTAAAAAATGCTGTGCTATTTTTTACTTCTAGTCTCAGTTTGTAAATGAAAAGAAAAAGCTTTTATCATCCGCAAAAGGCTTTCCAATGAAAAATGGAGATTGGAATTAACTGAAACTTAATTAAAGAAAAATTGCTTGGTGCGCGTTATAAAACGAGAAGTCATTTCATCCAAGTTTTTTTTTTTTAAACATGACTGGGCTGCTAGAGAATTGATCAGAGATTCTGTGGTTTATAAACTAGCATTCCTACCTTGGTTCGCACGTTTAACATAGTCTTGTGCCTTGATATTTATTTTTTTCTCAAATGAGACTGAGTGACTAGATTGAGTTTGTCTACCCATTCCCCTAAAATCTTGGTTCAAATAAAATGTAATTATTTTTGAGGGTCTGCATCATTATTGAGGGCTCAAATAAGCATGCTTTACTGAAAGGGTAAAATGGAAAAAGGTGGAAGTTCTTTTTCCTACGGTAAATGATGGTGATACTGATGACTCTATAATAAAGTTAGGGTCTTACGAGAGTCGGAAATTAAGAAGGAAATTGGCGTAGGCTAGTGCACACACCTGCACACCAAATTTACAATAAATTTGGAGAAAAAAAAATCTGTTCCACCTTGGATGGTTGTGCTTGCTAGACCTGAGATTAATTTGAGTCTGAGTCTTTCCCCCACTACTCTGGTGAAGTGCTTTTCGTTTAGGGAAATAACGTCAATGCATTCATGCGAGCTAATTTACTCTTTTTGTTCTTTGTAGAGACGAGGTAGTTGTGGAGTACCAATTCCAGTTTCATTAATACTCGTTTTCGCTTACTTGTGCGGGGGTGCGGGAATATTCTGGTGGCTCGAAGATTGGCCTTTCGTTGACGCAATTTTCTTCTGCTTTGCATCCCTTGCTACCATTGGTTTTGGTGGCATGCTAGATCCACATCTTTCAAAACATGTAAGTTTCCTCCCCAAAAAAATAGTAGTTTCTATTTTCTCGCGTAATTAGGAGGAAATTATAATCAAGCCTTCTTCTCAAAAACTGCCTTTTTCAAAGATCTTGTTTTTTTTATCCACTACAGGTCTCGCTATTGGTATCATCAGTATACATTTTGTTGGGAATGGCTCTTATTTCCACGGTTTTTAACCTGGTTCAGGAGGAAATTGTACGGAGAAAGACAGGCAGGGGTCGACAATATCATCGACCCATATCCTGACTGCAGAACAAGAAAGATGCTACCCCTCACCAAGAGAACCATGTAGGGTTACAACACATTACGTTAGACAGTACTAATTCAACAATGGGAATGGTAAATGATCAATTCATTTAACTGAAAACTATCACATTTCTGGAATTGCTGTCAGACGCAAAGTACAAGCAAGTGTACATTGTAATTTTACCAGGGAGATGAGTATTTCGTTCCTAAGAGCATGGCAACCGAGTTTTTTGCTCCACAACCAAACGTTGTTGAAATGACAACTTTGGGTAACATGAATTTCAACGGTGGAAGTCGATCTTCAGCAACCCTGCCTCGCCCGACGCGTTCCAAAACTGTAACTTTTGAGGACGAGAAATTAAGCAAGGAGGCTCCGCCAGATGTTTTCATGTAAAATCACAAATCATCGACATTTAAATATAAACTTTTTTATAAATAAAGGAGAACATTTTTTAAATTTATGTTTGTAAAACAAGATTTTTTTTACGGAAAATGTTGATCTTCCACGTGATGCTATCCATTCAAATACTCATTCCTGTACTGAGTTAGAACTACAATACAAATAATAAATCTTTGTCTGATTTTTCACCGAACATTTTTTCATCCTTTCATTACAGCAAAATGCAAACACCAACTGTTTTCAATCCAATCCAATGCAATTTTCTTTTTGAAATCACGAAATTTACTACTTAACCTATTAGCAATTTTGTTTGGCCCTCTTCATTTACGCCCAAAAGAATGTACTTCATTTTCTTCATACGTCTTATAGCTCAATAACAGTTCGAAATCAGCCAAAGTATGAAGTCTGTTCATCCAATGCAATGCATAAATGAGCATTAGTGAATTCATCCTCACAACCAACATGAGTATCAAACAGAAGAATTGAAATCTTCAATATCCACCATGAAAAGCTGATGTACTGAAACTCTTCTGACTTTACAGATAATGAGACTGGCAAAAAAAGTATTGAAGTCAATATTCCTTTTGTTTGTTCAACATATTCCTTAAAGTCATTTTCTAGTGTGTACTCCATAGCTAGCGGGATGAGAAAAGTCTATTCCCAACAATGTCATTTCAACAAAGGAAATAAGGAGGAAAAATGTCCCATCTTTACTTTCATTACTTTTATTTGAAATTCGAATGTCGATGGAAGTCGGAAGTGAGTGCAATTGAAAATGTTTGATCATTTTCTTCGTTTCGAGATGAGAAATCATTTTCCCGGAAAATATTTTTTTTTCTACAAACTTGCATGAATTTAAGATTAAAGTTGGTGATCTTTAAAGAAAAAAAACGGAAGAGAAAAGTAAGAAGTCTCTTCAAATATACATACCTATTTTAGGATCTTATTTCCTCTCTGCTTTTATCGTCATCATCACGATCGGTTTGATTACCGCATACTGAAATTGCTCACATTGCATAAAAGAAGTTAATGATATTTCGAAAAAAACTTGATTGTGAAAGTAAGCTCGTGTAGTTTTCTCCAACTTTTTTTCACCAGCTCTGGAAAATGAGATGTTTAGAATGGAACAAACATGTACAAATATTCAAGTGTGTGTACTCTCGCAATCATTTTGTTGACATGTTACACACGATGTATGTTTGTGCTTATACATTTGTTGGGTGAACATCAAAACGCTGGAAAAACGAAAGAATTTCATGTTTTTTTTCCTAAGGGAACAGAAAAGCTAATGAAGTTTTCCAGACTAACTTTTTCAACTTATTTATTCAAACTTACTCCAAGATTATTTCGTTTTTTCCCATTGAATCATGAAAGAGTATAAACAAAACTTATACTTATCGTCATCCTTTGAGCTTCTCAAACTTTTCCGTGTAAAATAACAAATTTCATTTTTAAAACTGTACCAAATCTGTCTATCAAAGAGTTGTCACTAACTACACTGTAATCTCGGGGATTCATACCGCCAAGCAGAGCAATACAAAAGCCTGCATTTAGGGCACAACTTATCACTATAATTTGATAAAGCAGAAAATAAATTAAAAATTTTAAACTAGTGTATTGTCTGCAAAATCTTTCTCGAGATATTGCAAAATATTCCAGAAGTCATTACAATGTCATTTTCATCGACAATTGTTAGGAGTAATTGAAAATTATCCTTATTTAATCCATGTGCATAATTTATTTATCATAAGCATTAATTTTGGAAATAATTAATCGAAATGCCATCCTGAGATATTGTAAAGATCGTGGTATTTTTATGACACTAAATTGCGCAAATTGTGTGAATTTTATGCAAATTTTTATGATTTTCGATGAATTAAAGAATAAAATTTTAATCTTTATTCATCACATTCATCTTTAACATGGGACAGTACAAAATATTTTATGCCGATAAATTTAAGATATGTAAATTTTAATTTGAGATGTTTAGATTAGTTTAATCATATAAATATCCTGTCCTTAATCTTTTTCCAATACTATTTCGTCTATAGTTTATCTAGTGATTTATAAGGAAAATATTTGTACGTGACTCGCAAATCCTAAAATAAAAGCGATATGCCAAGGATTGCGATCATCACTTAGGTACTCCGAAAATACTCCAGAATTTCCTATAAAAATAAGTTAATTCTATTGTCCTGAGCACAACTTTGCCTTAAAATGTGTGACTCAGAAATGACTA